>SNQJ01S0097205.1:5033-31446 GCA_010110895.2 Picea sitchensis
TTATTATATATACGGTTTCTGCATGATGACCTGTTAGAATTAAATGCCAGTAATTCCATATTTAGAAACAAGATATGTATATATATATATAATTTTCTTTTCTTTTCTTTTATTATAGACAAGTGCAAAGGTGATGGAGACGATGAAGAGCAAGGAAAGAATGGCAAGCTCTGAAAAGCGGTCGGACGGAATTCAAAAAAGAATTACGGGGATACTCAGGACAACCAAGTGTTGCACGGTCAAATTTCATGTATCAAAATTTTTGAGTGCAAAATGTGTAAAACGGTTGAGATCATGATGGGGCAGTTCAACGGCTGGTTTGTATATTTGCGGAATTCCGACAAAGTGGCTAAGTATGGAATAGAGAAATTGCTAATTGCATGCGTAGCAATAAGATCTTATATATAATTGGCAATTGCTAATTGCAAAGGGGCGCGGGCACACGAAACAATGACTACGAACTGAATATTTCTTCAACCTGCCAAACCAACTATTCAACAAAGAAATTTGAAGAAATGGCGAAGTATGGAAAGTGGACAGACGAGCTTCAAAATGGGGTGACAATAGTTCCACAAAATATGCGAGGACCCGACGATTAAATTTTATTTCTCAGAAGTTTTCAGTGCAAAATCTATATCACGGAAGAGGGCAAGTCCGACTGTCAATTTGTATAGTGCGAAACTGTGGGTGGTGTTTGCAGGACACAAAAGTATAGAGGAAATACTTTGCCCTTTAATATAGCTTATGTGCCGCAAATGTGGTATGGCTCATTTTAGCACTTTTCCATTGGTAAAGAAAGGCAATCTCGAGACCACCAGCCCTGGAGACTGCCTGTCAATTTGTATATTGCGAAGCTCTGAATGTTGTTTGGAGGTCATGGAAAAGTAGAAGTGAAATGTCGACCCACCCAGCGGGCAAGTCCGCCTGTCAGTTTGTATATCGCGGAACTCTGGGTGCCAGTTGTAGGACACAGAACAATAGAGGGTCAACTTAAAGAAAGGGGAAGCGGTTGTTGAAAACGCGTAAATCCACCAAGCTACACAACAAGGTATTTTGGGGAAAAAAATGATTAAGTAAATAGGAAGAGAAACTAGAGGGAATAAAAGAGTGGGAAAATAAAAATCCGAAAGACACTTTTCTTAAGCGCGAGTTGGTTTCAAAGAAGCCCCATTGTTGCAAAACCATCATTTTCTACTAATTGTCAGCAAATGCATTGTTGAAGATTAGATTTTATTGCAACATGTGCGTGTAAATATGTTCTTCATACATTCTTCCATGACTATAAAATATTAAGTTAACTACTAAACTTCATTTTCTACTAATTGCCAGCAAATGCTTTGTTAAAGATTAGATTTTATTGGAACGTGTGGGTGTAACTGTGCTCTTGATACATTCTTCGATGACTGAAACATATTAACTCAACTATTAAGCTTCTTGCATTATGGTTTGTTAGCATTAAAACTTAATAATTGCATGTCTAGAAGCAAGAATAACAATTTTGTTGCAACATTGTGCATTGGTATTGCTATGTTCTATCTGCATTTTGAATAAAATTGAACATTGGTTTGAAACTGTGCAATCCATTTTTTGTTTGCATAAAAGGTTGGTGGATTCACACAATGCATTGTCATATAATTGTTAGATGTTCCATTTTAGAAAAAAATAACCCAAGTAAACACAATATCGAAGAAGTACGAGAGCACCGAACCATGCCAATGAGAACATGCGTTAAATCCAGAAAAGAAGCAACAACGAAGAGTCGAAGGAAAATATTTCTTAATAGCAAATCCATTTCAAAAGATAAGAAAAACATGGAGTATTGTACATCTATCCTTAGAAATTGGACCCAGTTCTTCGGGCCAAACCATTGAACGTATCTGTGACAAACACACGCATGGGATCCATAGTATGCAAGATCTTTGCAGTTTTCTCCTCGACGAATCATCCTGTGCTAAAATTGATAGTTTTCAGAAGCTTTTGGTGAGGAAGAAGACGAAAAAATGTTGCAGGGCAAATGGAATAGCCCTTAGTTGATACCGCCTCTGCATAGTCCAAAAAAATTCAGGAGCACAGGTTGCACGTGCAATTCCAGAGGGCCAAATTAGTCCATTCTGGGCAGAAGGAGATGACTAGCAAAAAAATGCCTTACAGCAACGAGAGTTTTGGACCTGATTCCCGAAGATGTCAATCGATAATTTTTTGGCTTGAAATATATCTCTGGGAGCATCAACATATCATTGATTTACAATGAAAGTCTTTCGCCTAGAATGGACTAATTTCGAACTCTGGAATTCCTACTTTCGCACTGGAAAGTGGCTATTGCATTTACCATCGGTTTCTTTTCTGAAACTCCTTTTGGTGTTGTCAGGACCGCCATCATCGAGTCGGGAAGTTTTGTTTGTTATGGTTGATTTCAATTTGGGCGCAAGAGTGGCAAGATTCTATGCATTGCCATATCATTGCCCATCAGATCATCTTCTTCCGGTTCGGAATTCATGACATCAACTTCTGTGACAGCCATGAATGCAAGTGGGCAGGTTTTGTGAGCAGGCAGTGTTGCCTTGGAATTTTTTGGCTTGAAATATATCTCTCGGTGTACCAAGGGTCCATCTCCTTTTTTGCTCCTAGGCGGAGGGAGATGAATAGTAAGAATATGCCCTGGAATAGTGGAACCTCTAGCCATTATGCCCCAATGTGTTTACTGTGTCTGGATAGAAATGTTGTGACAAGTTATTAAGAATTTTCGTTTGCTAGAGACAATGTTTGAAATGAAAATCGAGGAGGTATAATATAAGCTTCCACAAATTATGGTTTAATGTGTATCAATGGAATATCTCCTCGAGCCTTTCGCTGATCAATGACAAGCTCCAAGGTTCGTGCGGAATGAGTTGTCACCATCACAGATTACTCATTGCACAATTAGGAAAAAGTGTGAAGGTGGCAGTGACGACAAAGAGAGATTAAAAAATATATTGCATCGTCTTTGAAATGAATACTTGGAAAGCATAACATACTTGTGCGCAAATCTTAGTTTAATTCGTAGTAATGACAAATCTTCTTCGTATTTTTGGACATTAATGACAATGTTAACGGTTCCTGCAGGATGACTACTACCATTAAAGCTTAATTATTGCACATTTGGAAACAATTACGAAGGTAGCGGCGATGGCGAAACCGATTCCAACAAATACCTAAGTATGGAAAGCGGATGGGCGGGTTACAAAAGAAAAACGACAGAAGATATACCTAGGAGACGTGAAGGGCCGATGGTCATATTGCATCTTAGTGACAGATATCGACCGTCAATTTGTATGTCGCGGAATTTGTAAAAGGACCAACCAAACAGAAAGCGAAAGTATATGATAAAAATAAAAACATCATATTTAAAAATTATATTTACATATACATATAATTATTCCCTGGAAACTCTTTTTTTTTTAAACATTAAAATATTGCAGAGTGTTAATGAGAACTGCAAATTTGTAAATCGCAGAAGTGGGGCTTCGTTGTTCCATGTCCTACAAATAGCACCCACAATTCCGCGATATACAAATTGACAAGCCCATTTGCGGACTATTTCAATTTTAAGGGCCTCCTGTTGATGTAATAGCACAATTGGAATTCAACTCATGAATCCCTAAGTATGAACTCTTACAAGGTATGAACACGAGGTTCTTTTAGAGTTTGTACGAATCCCGCATTTCATACTTGGCCACTTTTTCGATTGTGAGTTCTCGGTCTGCCAGGCTCAAAGTTAGGCCTCTATTGATACGTATCCTACAAATAGCACCCAGAGTCCCACGATATACAAATTGACTGCCGAAGCTACGAACTGGGTCGCTCAACATTGCAGTTCTATTGTTCCCTGTCTTCTAAACAGGATTCGGAGGAAATGAGTAGTACATAGTAAATATGTGCTTCTCAAAACTATGGACATGACATTTTATAGAGCATGTACGGATCCCTCATTCGATACTTAGCCAGTATTTGGATGGTGGCTTCTCGGGTTGGCGGGTTCAAAATTGGCCCTCTGTTGTTCCGTGTCCTACAAATAACACCCACATTTCCGTGATATACAAATTGACAAGCATACTTGCCAGCTATTTGAATTTTAAGGGACTTGTATTCATGTCATAGCACAATTGGACTTGGGCTAGTTTATATTCGTTTATTACAATATCAAACGACGAAGCGGTCGGTCGACCTGGTGATATAAAAGTAACTA
The DNA here is from genome assembly GCA_010110895.2 of Picea sitchensis. NCBI lineage: Eukaryota > Viridiplantae > Streptophyta > Pinopsida > Pinales > Pinaceae > Picea > Picea sitchensis. The sequence goes on from SNQJ01S0097205.1 coordinate 9,259, forward strand.
AAATCTGAAGTCATGAATCCACCAGCTTCCGCACCTACAAGTTTTCCGAAAAACGAGTAATACATACTAAGTATGTACTCTTATAAACTATGGACAAGAATTTTTTATAGATCATGTACGGATCTGCCATTCCATATTTAGCTACTTTTTTAGATCGGGGGCTCTCGGGTTGAAAATTGGGCCTCTATTGTTCCGCGCTCTACAAATAACACCCACAATTCCGCAATATACAAATTGACAAACGGACTTGCGGGCTACCTAACTCAACATTGCAATTTCAATGTTCCATGTTCTCCAAATAGCACTCGGAGTTCTGTGATATACAGATTGACAGATGGACTCGAGGGCTGTCAGGTTCAAGTTTGTCATTTTTTATGGATGCCAATCCTTATCAACTATCTAACATATCTAAAAACATTATTTTGAACACTAAATTATTAATATTATATATTGATATTGCACAATTTAATTAGACGACAAAGTTTGTACAAGTTGGTCGGGCAAGCGATATAAAAGTTTTCCGACAAACGAGTAATACATAGTAAACATGTACTTTTATAAAGTATGGGCATGAAATTTTATAGAGCATATGCGGATCCCTCATTCCATACTTAGGCACTTTTTGGATTGTGGGTTTTCGGCCTGGCAGGCTGAAAATTGAACCTCTATTGTTCCGTGTCCTACAAATAACACCCAGACTTTCACGATACACAAATTAACAGGCGGATTTGCGGGCTGGTTGGCTCAACATTGCACTTTTATTGTCCCGTAGCGATTCCGTATTAATTCCATATTTAGTCACTTTTTTGGATCGGGGCCTCTCGGCCTAACGGGCTAAAAATTGGGCCTATATTGTTCCGCGCTCTACAAATAGCACCCACAATTTCGCGATATACAAATTCACAACCGGACCTGCAGGCTGGTTGGTCAACATTGCACTTTCATTGTTCTGTGTGCTCCAAATAGCACTCGGAGTTCCACGATATACAGATTGACAGATGGACTCCAGGTAAATTCTTAATATTAAATATTGATATTGCAGAATTTAATTAGACGAGAAATTTGTACAATCTGGTCGGGCGAGTGATATAAAAGTATTCTGAAAAACGAGCAATACATAGTAAACATGTACTTTTATAAAGTATGGACATGAGATTTTATAGAGCATATGCAGATCCCTCATTCCATACTTAGGCACTTTTTAGATCGTGGGTTCTCGACCTGGCGGGCTGAAAATTGAGCCTTTTTTGTTCTGTATCCTACAAATAACACCCAGACTTCCACGATATACAAATTGACAGGCACATTTGCTGGTTGCTTGACTCAACATGAGATTTTATAGAGCATATGCAGATCCCTCATTCCATACTAAGGCGCTTTTTGGATCGCGGGTTCTGGGCCTGGTGGGATGAAAATTGAGCATTTTTTGTTCTGTGTCCTACAAATAGCACCCAGACTTCCGCGATATACAAATTGACAGGCGGAATTGTGGGCTGCTTGACTCAACATCAGATTTTATAGAGAATATGTGGATCCCTCATTCCATACTTGGGCACTTTTTGGATCGCGGGTTCTCGGCCCGGTGGGCTGAAAATTGAACCTCTATTGTTCCGTGTCCTACAAATAGCACCTAGACTTCCACGATATACAAATTGACAGGCGGACTTGTGGGCTGGTTGGCTCAACATTGCACTTTTATTGTTCCGTAGCGATTCCGTATTAATTCCATATTTAGCCACTTTTTTGGATCGGGGGCTCTTGGGCTGGTGGGCAGAAAATCGGGCCTCTACAGTTTTGTGCTCTACAAATAGCACCCACAATCTCGCGATATACATATTGACAACTGGACCTACAGGCTGGTTGGTCAACATTGCATTTTCATTGTTCCATGTCCTCCAAATAGCACTCAGAGTTCTGCGATATTTAGATTGACAGATGGACTTGAGGTAAATTATTAATATTAAATATTGATATTGCAGAATTTAATTAGACAATAAAGTTTGTACAATCTGGTCGAGCGAGTGATATAAAAGTATTCTGACAAACGAGCAATACATAGCAAACATGTACTTTTATAAAGTATGGACATGAGATTTTATAGAGCATATGTGGATCCCTCATTCCATACTTAGGCACTTTTTGGATCACGGGTTCTCGGCCTAGCGGGCTGAAAATTGAGCCTTTTTTGTTCTATGTCCTACAAATAGTACCCAGAGTTTCGGGATATACAAATTGAGAGGTGGACTTCTGGGCTGCTTCACTCAACATTGCACTTTTATTGTTCTGTGTCCTCCAAACAGTAGTCGGAGTTCCGCAAAATAGAAATTGACAGGACTCCACGACTGGTGGGTTCAAGATTGCAATTCTTTAGGGACGATCATCCTATCTAACTTTATCTAAAAACATTATTTTCAAATACTAAATTATTAATATTAAATATGGATTTTGTACAATTGAATTACATTAAATTATTAAAGGATGTTAAATTTCTTATTTTTAAAAAAATGAAGGAAACAAAATAAAGTTTTTTTAAAACTCTATCACTGCAAGCATAACAAGGACCAATTTCAATTTAAAAGGCCTCTTGTTCATATGATAGCACAATTGCACTCCGCACAATATATATTCGTTGATTTCAAATTATTCAAGGACATCAATTTTACCAAGTTCATCGAATAAGAAAAAATGCCAAAACAACGACCAATTTGAATTTTAAGGGCCTCTTGTTGATATGATAGCACAATTGCAATTCGCACACTATATATTCGTTAATTTCAAATTATTCTAGAACAATAATTTGACCAGGTTGATCGATCAAGGAAATCTGCTAAAACAAGCCACATAGTACATTTGCGTGACAACGCCATAGAAACTATCAGGCGGATCTGCAGACCAGCTGGCTAAAAAATTCAATTTTATTGTGCCGTGTCCTCCAAAGAACAGTTGGAGTTCCACGGTATACAAATTGACAGACAAAACACATAACCAAGAACCAACCAAACTTCAAATAGGCCGCAAGAAAGTTCTCAGAAGGTTCCATAGAGTAGAACCCATCGGCGTTTGCACCAAACAATTTGATATTCAAAGAAAAGACATCGTCACATTCGTTTTCTCTTGCATCTGGTATATGTTGCCAGTAGAAAATAACCGGGGCCATGGGATATATGGGGTTTGCTGCCATGCTAATCTTATGTGGGTGCAATCCCAGGTAGCCAACTCCAATGAACATTCATCTCAATGTTGAACAAATATCACAGAGACACATGAGGTATTTTCCTTTCCTGCCAAAGTTTGATATATAATTTTTTTTTCCCCCTTCTTCAGCCGATATGCGAAATTGCATTGTCCTCATTTAAGGTGAATTTTCTATGTATCCGAAGCTCCCACAACATGTACACACTACTTGCCTTTTTCTATAAATAAGTTTCATACAACAACTTTGCCAACTTAGGAAGCACATTTTCTAACAGAGGTTGCCTAACCATACAATGGATGGTTGTGTTGCCAACGATTCAGATAACAACATTGACGCAATGTCCATATATATATGGACATTTTTCACTGCATCACAGACAATCAATCGTATCATCACTTATCAAAGTGGAGGCAGAAGCACAGGAGTTGCATTTTGCACATACAGGTTCAAAGGGGGTCGAGTACACATTCGCTGCAACTAAAACACCTTCAACTTGGGAACTCGAGCATAGGAATTAATACATTGAACAATATAATACACAATTGCACCCTCCCTTCCCTTAAAAAAAAAAAAGTAAACATGCACATAAATGTGTGCAAGGCTATTTCTATAAGCAAAGTGAGGATGATTTTGTGGATGTATACGCACAACAGTTGTAGAGGTAGCTAGTTTCTTCAGATCCTCTACTATATCTTCTCGCAACTCTGTTACGAACGTTGCCTGGGTTGTCCGAAAGATCCTTTCTCTAACATCCCTCTTCTTTGTTATATTTTTGAACAACATAAGTGGAATCTGCCCTTTATCATTGATGAAAACAAATCTAAATACGTATCAAACAATTGTAGCTGCAACATGGAACAATGCAATATTTGTGTAACTTATCCGAGATACATGCACATGCGAAAGTAAAGGACAAAACTGAATATGAAAAGCGGTACCATTGCCTTGTTGTTATCCGACTCTCCATCTTTTATATGGAGAATGTGTTGCGAGCCAAATTTCCTTGCCAGTGTGACAGCTGCCCCAATCGTTCTGATTGGGTAAATATTAGTGCTCTCTGCAAGTTGGCTGATAGTCGAATCTGAGACGAAACAATATTCTAAACAAACAATGGGAATTTTTTCCACAATGCTTGTTTCGTTCATCGAAATAATTCGATCGCAATCACCATGGTCATATACTATTTTCGGCAATATATTAAAATTTGTAATGGATATCCCATTACGCGACAATATCTTTTCTGCATGTTTCTGGACAAGTTGTGGAGGAACAGTTAGTGTCACTGTCATCATGGGCTCCTTGTCTGTCATGTCAGCACGCATAATGGATCTACTTTTGTTTGCCTTGTCCAAGTAGGTGCTATAGACAACCATTATGTCCCCGATGAACACTTGTCCAGATCGGCGGCTGTTCAAGCCCTATATTGACAGTACTTTGGATGTCACAACTCTAGACTTGATGACATTTTTTGAACAGGAAAACTAAAGTGAATGGTACTGCATTTTTTTTTTTTTGGTGTATTCTTCTTTCACTGGCATAAATCTACAAGTGCACGCATAGCTTTGATGAACTATGGAGCTAGAGTTTCACAACCACACCTCTTAGTCTGCGGAACATGCAACGCGTTCGATGTCTCACTTGTACTTGTTGATACTTCTTGCGAGTTGCAAACCATGTATTGCAGATAACATCAACATATCCGCCATGCCATAGATGAATATATACCACATGATATTTATTTAGTAAACATAGTAAGAACATAGCATATGCATCTTTACCTTTGGCCTTGTCGGTCTGCTGATGTCTGGGATGACTGACTACTCATGCCCATGTCACTAGTCCAACTTTTTTCTGATGCAAGCATGTGCAGATGAACATCAGGACTAAACAAGCATATGCATTGTATATTGTGGATCAGAAGGACTAAATTACCATAAAATTGTATGCATCTGATTTTTTTAACTAGAGAAATGTTTAACAGTAAACAGGGCGTGAGCGTGGGGCACCATGGCCAATCTGTATATCGTGGACCCCTGGAAGCTGGCACCCGCAATCGAGAAAGTGGGTAATTATGGAATAAGGTAGAAGCACGACCACAAATGTGAATCCGTTGGTCCGCCAACTGGCGCACGAAGGAATTTTTGGAAAGCACACTAAGCGGATGAATTAGAAAACAAAAGGGATAATAAAACTGGAAAAAGTAGAAATAGGGAGGGTAGAAAGACCCATTACTGCCAAGTCATCGTTTTCAAGTCTAATATTATATGCCCCCACCCGATTTTTATATTTAATTTACCAACACACTTGGTATACCTTTTAGAAGGTTGTACCACAGAACCCTCTGCTGTTACACAAAACAATTCATCTCCCTGTCCAAGCAACCTGCTTTTTCCAAGGCAGCAACGTCGAATATGCAATGCACATGGAGGCAAGTTAGTATGAAGACAGACATCTAAAAGAAAGAGAAACAAGTCTATTTACCCGTCAAAGAGTCCATCATCCTGTCCAACCATTCTGTTTGTTTAAATGTAGCAATGCAGCGAAAACACAATGGACATGAACTAGCTTAGTATGCAGGAAGGCATGTATTGAAGATAACTTATAATGAAGATAGACATGTAAAAGAAAGAGAAAGAGGGTTATTTTCCCGCGAAAGAGCCCATTGTCATCTCCACCTATTCTGTTTGTTTAAATGCAGCAATGCAGTGAAAACACAACGAGCGAAGCAGGTTAGTATGCAGGAAGGCATGCAACGAAGACAACTTGCCATGTAGAAAGGCATGCAACATGTACATATAATAAACTAGTTGAACACATATACAGACCATAAATGAAATACAAAACAACGCAGTATGAAACAACAGTACAAGCATGCACCTTTCTATATCCTCTTCAACTGATGCAGTGGAGACTCCCTCGTTTTCTCCAGCTATTCTGTTAGTTTGAATGTGGGAACGCACAAAATACAATGAACATCAATGGAAGCTGGTATTCACCGGAGAACAAGCAATATGTACATACACTAAAACAGACTCAACGAACAGTCTAGAAAGGCAGGAACATGAACCTTTGCACTTCTCTATCCATGGTTGTAAACGTGTATTTTTTTTCCCTACCCAAAATATATTACAAGGCACAAAATATCACGCAATTGCATGGCCGTAGATAAACAATTTCTGGTTTTCCGTGGCAATTTATCTAGATATGCTTCCACCGATGGAAATACATGTTCTTTATCCTCTACACAGACTGTTGTGCCCACGATACAATTTTTCGATTTTCCATGGCAAACCACCCAGACATGCTTCCAGACATCCAAATATAATCTTGCAGAAACTTCGTTGCACATATCATATCTCCAGCACAACACAAATTGTATCGTGCGCACACCAGTCTATGTAGAGGAGAAAGAACATGTAATGGCATATCGGCACATCTGACCATACATGGTTTATAAATGTAGCCTGCATACATATGCTTTATTCCAACAAAAAAACAACAGATATTGCAATTTCACATGTAATCCTTGAACAATTTTGCATGAAACTATTTTCTTTCATGCTAGCAAGGAAGCACCAACAAAATCTCACAGAATAACAGATATCGGCCTCGGAAGATCGGGCAAATAACACAACTGCCTGTCAACTCCTGGGTGCAGGGGCTGAACACCGTAAAGCACTGGAAAAAACAATAACAATCCAAAAAAAAAGGAAAAAAGAAAAGCTCCAACCATCGTTGCTGGACCCCAACCTTGCAAGGCCGAATCAAAGGAAAGAAAACAACAAGCATCAAACCAGCGAGAAAGCACGAACATGCCGAACTGCACCCCCTGGGCCCCAAAGTGCAAACTTGAGTCAAACAAACAGAACCAACAACCCACGAACCAATGAACCAACAAGAACCACCGAGCCAGTAAACAACATATGTATCTCCAACGATTACGAAACTGCAGCCCAAGCACAGAAGCAACCGGAAACATACGAGGAGCATGCGACTACAAATAAACAAACATTCTTACTTGCAAACTGCAAACACTGAAAAGAAAACAAGGAATACAAAATGAAAGTTTGGCATCGAAACTTACTCCGAAACGATGAAATGCAGAAGCGCAGGTAAAATCACGAGCGAAACAACAAGAAGCAACAACCGAGAAACCAATGAAGAAGAAGCACTCACCGAACCAGTAAACAATGTATGTAGCTTCAATGATTAGGAAATTGCATTGCAAAGGCAGAACAAGGACGAAACATACAATGGCTATTGAACTAGCGGTGGATAAAGAAGACTGTGCAAATTCATTGTTACCGTATAGAAAATTTCGAGGAAAAATGTACTTCGAGAAGCGTATTTACATAAACATTTAAGGTTGTCAGGCTGTCTAAGGACCTCGTGGTATGCAAACATTTAAGCTGTCAGGGCTGTTCGAGGACATCGCGTCATGTAAACATTTAAGCTGTCAGGCCTATTGAGGCATCTCAGAATAAGTGTCAATACATTTCAACAAAAATACATCTGGCAAAGATGCTCTAAACTTTGGAATTCTCGATCACTATAAAGCTTGGATATAAAAACATTTCAATATGCTTAGTACATATCAAAACTTACGGTTATATTCAGCTAGCAGAAAATGCTAATACAAACATTCGAACTAATGCTAGCATTAATCCACCTTCAAGCAATATAGAGGAAAAATATATGATTAAAAAATATTGTATACGAGAAAGCAATATAGAGGAAAAATATATGATTAAAAAATACTGTATACGAGAAAAAGTTTGGATATGTTGCCATATAAAACATTGGGAATAGCGAAGCCAGCAATAAGAGCTCCAATCTCTTATCCTATCAGATCAGTACATATATGGTACTTTTTATTATATAAAAATATATGCTTTTAATTCCATAGCTCCAACAATAGGTATTGTGCAAATATTTCGGGTCAGAGGACAAACTAATATGTAGTCAACGAATTATCAATCGCTATAGTCCCTCTATGCCTACAGCAGAGACTAATAAGTTACATATACAAAAACATGTGAAACAACTCCTTTCATATACTAGTTAATGATCAACTTAAGAAGATTGTATAATAACAACTATTGGACCATATTTGTAAGACTATATCAAGTCAATTGTTGCAATCATGTGTGTTAAATAAACAAGTATATCATTATTAAGTAAAACAACATTATACATAACTTTCTAAAATACATTTTAGAATAGATCTCATTTAAGATATATGTGTCAAAGAGGATCATACAAACTTCCAACACCTATGAACAACAAAACAATTCCACAATACGCTATAATGAGTGTTAACCTAATTTTTTTTAGAGAAGAATCATGACTAGATCCAAATTGGGAAATCCTTGGAAAATTAAAAGACATAGAAAAACATGCAAACTTTAGGAGTATCAAGAGCCATACTCAAAAGCTAATTTACCCACTTAGCTTCCCCGTCTAAAAGTGTTCTATCTTCTATTCAATTTCATTTAGAGAGGGATGTGATTACCAAGATACATATAAATAGCCTTGGGCTTATAAATGGAGATAAGTTTATCATACTCTTGATTTATAGATCTCATTAATTGGAATCATCTTTTGAATACCCTAAAACGACTTAATGAGTCATCCATATTCTCACTAAAGGGATTGTTATGTTTTCCATGACCTAGCATACCTAGTATGCTCCCGTAGACTTCTTCGTCCTAAAATTCTTTCTCTATAATGTCATTTCGGAAGGAGTCTAATGGAATAATAAAAAAGTGCAATTCTAACACCTTTAGGTCCAACTATATATTATCCATATCAAACTTTTCGTTAATCCTATTCCAATGCCAAATAATGATAAGAGTTGCATTCTTCTAAGCTTGTCAATTACTTTGTAAAACATTTAAAACAATAATTTTGAAATCTTTGTTGCCTTCAAATAATTTTATAAAACATTAAATAATCCATAATTTTTTTTGGTATTTCTTATTCCAAAATCTCATTATAAAAAATATTTTTGAAGGTTTATCAACANTGATTACCAAGATACATATAAATAGCCTTGGGCTTATAAATGGAGATAAGTTTATCATACTCTTGATTTATAGATCTCATTAATTGGAATCATCTTTTGAATACCCTAAAACGACTTAATGAGTCATCCATATTCTCACTAAAGGGATTGTTATGTTTTCCATGACCTAGCATACCTAGTATGCTCCCGTAGACTTCTTCGTCCTAAAATTCTTTCTCTATAATGTCATTTCGGAAGGAGTCTAATGGAATAATAAAAAAGTGCAATTCTAACACCTTTAGGTCCAACTATATATTATCCATATCAAACTTTTCGTTAATCCTATTCCAATGCCAAATAATGATAAGAGTTGCATTCTTCTAAGCTTGTCAATTACTTTGTAAAACATTTAAAACAATAATTTTGAAATCTTTGTTGCCTTCAAATAATTTTATAAAACATTAAATAATCCATAATTTTTTTTGGTATTTCTTATTCCAAAATCTCATTATAAAAAATATTTTTGAAGGTTTATCAACAGAGACATCATACTATTGGTTTGGTTGTGAGGACAACTCATTAAACCGATATGGTAATAAGTCTTGAACCAATATTTATTTGAATAGAACACAAAAACTCAAAAAATATTAAAGAAAGTGAATATTCATCTCGAAACATAAATCTTAAAAATTTATTAAATATTTTTATTTTTTTGTCATATCTGAAGTTAATACAATTAACATGAAATATAATGAAATATAACAAGGGTTGCATGGCAACGCAGTCCCTGCCGAGTTAGTTGGGAAATACATGTTGAACAACATAGATACATTTGAGTGCAGATTTAATAAGGATGTCGAGTTAGTTGGGAAATACATGTTGAACAACATAGATACATTTAACTGCAGATTTAATAAAGATGGAGAAAAAAAGAAAAGTCTTTAAATTTTTTTTTTTTTTATATGACAGAAACTCGAGATTGAGATTAAAAATTATTATGGTATGTATGGGCTGTAATACCATCCCTCTGTCTAAAATAAGCAAAAAATGTGTGTATATATATAAAAGGAATTTAAACTTCCATTTTATAATGCTAATAATCTGAATCTAAATATAAGATAGAAAAATGTGAGCAAAGTTGTACCCTAGATGCAACAATATGCCAACGAATTTGTAATGGTAGAGACTGGTCTCGTTGATTGAATGTTATATCAATATTATATTTTAAATAAATACCTATAAAATTTATTTTTATATAATTTAATAATTTGCAAAACAATATTTATCCTCACCTCTACCTCTATAATTTATTATTTAAAAAATAACACGTACAATTAGAAATTGGTTGTCTTATCTATAACATTATTTAATTCTTTTTTCTCTAAGATTATTTAATTCATACATTTTAACGCTTAGGTTTTAAAGAGTACACATCCATCATTTCATTTCTACAATTATCCACGTGTGTGGTGGACACATCACATGGTTTAGCTCCACGTGTCTGGTGAACACATCTGTTTCGATGTCATGATATGAGAGAGGAATAAAGACATAAAACTTGTGATAATTATGATAATTCTATATATACAAGTGCAACAAAGCTGCTTATACTGCCTCTTCAATGGAATAGGTATATATCTATGTATACTAGAGATTGAATTCCATATTATAACTTTTATTTGTTAAGTGTTATATTTGTTAAATGTTATATTTGTATTTGTTTATTGATTAATGAAATTTATATTAAATAAATTTTTAATTTTTAATAATTTTTTAATAATAATTTTAATAAATAAATATGTTATAAAATATAATTTTAGTTTATGAAAAAAAACAATAACTTTGTTATATATGTCTACTTATGTTAGAATGTTTATTTGTTAAGTGTTATATTTGTATTTGTTTATTTTTATTTTTAACTGAAACGGGTATGTTTTATTTATTGATGAAGAGAATGGACATGCGCCAAGGCTGCCAGCATTACAAAGCTTCTATTTCTATTTCTTGTGCTATTTCATAACGCAGTTTACTCACGAGTTACAATGATGGAATGAACTTTCGTCATTTAGGAGAAGCTGCCCTTTCCCGAGAGTACATCCTTTGTTCGCCAATAGGTCTGCTTCACTGTTCAAGTTTATGAGGATGTGGAAGAATTTGTACGAGACAAAGTCGAGCAGGATTCTCTTTAATCTGTTCAGAGTTTTGTTGAGACTTGCATTGGTGAACAATTTATCCGAGTTTAGATTTTTTATTAGAATCTCTGAGTCTCCAAAGGCTTGGAAGTCTTTATATCCTCTGTCTCTGGCTATTTGGCAAGCTTTGAGCAGGCCTTGGATCTCTGCTTGGTTGTTGGTTTTTTGTCCGATGCCCTAGCTAAAACTGTCCCTTCTTGAACCGTCCGATGCATATATGACTCCTCCTGCTCCTGTTGTCCCAGGGTTACCTTTGGAGGCTCCGTCAAAGAAGATCGTGGTAATTTTTTGATTTCTCCACCATTCTTGGATGGTAGCTTCAGAATCTCTTTTTCTCCAAACCGGGTTCACTGCTTGAGGGGCTGATAACTGCTTCCGAGGGTGGGGAGAAAGGGGGCCCAACCACCTCTCTTCTTCAGGGAGCAGCGAAGCATAATCTGAAAAATACTGATGTTGAGCTGCTTCCAGGAGGAAGGCTTTGGCCTTTGCTGCTGCCGAAAGAGGGGCTTGCTGCTGTTCATTGAAAATCAGGTCATTCCGGGTCAGCCAGATCTGCCAGCAAACATATTTGGGAATAGCATTCCAGACTTTTCTCCAAAATGATTTGCTGGGGATTTTTTTTGGATAGCATTGATTCCAGGCATCAAATAAATCTGCTACAGAATGAAATTGAGGGACTGTGATTTTTAAATCGTGAAGAATGAGGCTCCAAACTTCTTTGGCAAAGTTGCATTCCATGAAGAGATGCTTAGCTGTTTCTGAGCTGCTCCTGCACAACTCACATCTATGCGGCCCAACTATGCTTTTTTTTTCCAGATTGTCTCCCGTTAACAACTTGTTGTGAACTAGAGTCCAAAAGAAGAAATTTACCTTGGGTAATGCTAGCGGATCCCATACTTTCCTCCAAAATTCCGGGGGTTTGCTGCTATTCCTAATTGGATGTAGAGCATTGTAGGCTTCTGTTACTGTATAGCTTCCTGATTTCCCCCACCCCCAGCTATCTTTCATTTTCCTGTTCACTGGGGCCGCTTCTTCCAACAGCTCTTCTAAAATTCGTTTTTGCTGTTTTAAGCGATCTGGAACTCCAAAGAAGTCCCACCCTTTCCAGTCATCATGACTGTCCCAATTGGATAAATCATAGACACTATTGATCCCTGCACGTTCCAACCAATCTTTCAATTCAGCGATTTCATCATTATCTTCAAGGGGTTCTCGGTCCATAATGCGATCGTGCCACATGTTAATATGCTTCCCGTTGCCTGGGATCCTGTACGCCTTTCCTTTGAAAAAATTTAAACTTTTATTGCATAATCTCCATACCTGCGTGCTATGACGAGTTTGGCTTTCTTGCAGATCTCTGGGCGGGACGTTGTGGGCATACTTCGCCTTCAATATTTCACTGACGGGATGCTTGGGATTTTTGAAAAGATTCCACACGATTTTGCCTCCAAACGCCAGATTTACTATTGTTGGGTCACGAATTTGCAAGCCTCCTTCAGAAATTGATCGTTTGACCGTTTCCCATTTGACCAGGTGGAATTTGTGATGATTCCCTTTCCCCCCCTGCCAGAGGAAATCACGAAGCAGCTTAGAGATTTGATCGGTCACGCTTTTTGGGGCGAGAATGAAAGCTGCTTGATATATTGGGAGCGCAGATAACACCGCCTTGATCAGGATGACCTTGCCTCCCTTGGTGAGCCAATAGCCTCCCCATGCAGAGATTTTCGTTTTTATTTTGCTAATAATTTCTGTCCACAACGACCTCTTGTTGCAACAGTTAGTTATGGGAAGGCTGAGGTATTTAATCTTCTCCCAGTGGGCATGACCGGTGAACCCAAGGATGTTGGAGATACCTGTAAGTTCTTGCTGGCCAATGTTCCAGCCATAAATTGCACTTTTTCTTTCATTGATTGAGGCACCAGAGACCCTGCAGTAGCGTTTTAGGACTGAATCAAATTCCTTGGCTATTCTAACAGAAGCTCCTCCCAAGAGGAGGGAGTCATCAGCAAACAGTGTGTGGTTCTGGGCTGGAGAGGAGGTGGAGGGTTTTAGTCCTGGAAGGGAGCCTGCGGCTTTTTCAACTGTTAACTTTCTGCTGAGTCAATCTGCCATCAGGATGTACAGGAAAGGAGAGAGCAGGCATCCCTGCCTGAGGCCTCTTTGGGCTTGGAAAAAGAGAGTAGGGCGACCGTTTACGAGTGGGGCAATCCAGGGGTTGTCAGTGCAAGCTGAGATGAGATTGACGAAATGGGAGGAGAAACCATAAGAATGAAGGACTTTGTAGAGGAAGGCTCGGTTGACTCGGTCAAAAGCGTTGGCCATGTCGAGCTTTATTAGCATGCCTTTTTCATTTCGCTGCTTGCTTGAGTGAATAATCTCTTGGACTTGGATGACATTATCCAAAATGTGCCTGCCTTCTACGAAGCCACCTTGATTGCTGGAAATCAACCTGTTGAGCAATGGCTTGATCCTGTTAGCTAGGAGCTTTGCCAGAATTTTGTAGGAGGCATTGCACAGCGATATAGGCCTAAATCTGGCGAAGGTTTCAGGATTGGTTTCTTTAGGGACAAGGGCGAGATAGGTGGAATTAATTCCTCCTCCTACTTTGGCTTTTTTCATAAATCCTTTTACCATCTTTAAAAGGTCAGCTTTGATGGTGTCCCAGCAGGTTTTGTAAAAGTGAATTGAGAATCCATCAGGCCCAGGGGCCTTGTACGATTCCATGGACCAGATGACTTTTATGATTTCTTCTTCAATAATGGGCTTTGTGAGAATGGCATTGTCTTCAGGGCTGATCAGAAGAGGGATGTTAGCGAGTAGATCAACAGTGTCTTCCTCGTTGGCGTGAGAGTCTGCAGTGTAGAGATGTTTGTAATGTGTTTCAGCTGCCTCTTTTATCTGGCTGAACCCTTTGTTGATCTGCCCCTCTGCTGTTATTATTTCAGAGATATGGTTTCTTGAGAGTCTTGCTCTATATTGGCGATGGAAGAAGGAGGTGTTTCGATCGCCTGCCTTCAACCACAGACTTCGGGACTTGATTCTCTAGTACTCTTCCTCCATTCGAAAAGATCGATATGAAGAGCATTGAGTTTTAACTTCTTCGTTGAGCAGCATTGGGGTGATATCTCTGGTTTCCATTTCGGTTTGCAGTGCTTCTAAAGACTGAACAATTTCTTTTCTTTGACTGGTTGGGTTTGGAGTTGGTTTCTTTATCCAGCTCTTCAGTGCTTGCTTTGTGGCTTTGAGCTTTTGTTCCCAAACGTAGCTGGAGGACCCTGTGAAGGATTTGCCCCATGCGGCTTTCACTGTGTCAGTGAATCCGTCCCTTTCAATCCAAAGAGGGCTGAATCGGAAGGGGATTGGACCAAGGTCTTCTTCATCTTCCAAAATGAGTTGAACTGGCTTGTGATCAGAGGTCAATTTTGGCAAAATTTTGGTGATGATTATTTTCTTGTTCATCATCAGGGTGTCTTGGACAAGAAATCTGTCCAGGCGGGCTGATATATGTTCCTCTCCCACTCTGTTGTTGGACCATGTGTAGAGCCCTTTGGCCGGACTGAAATCAAGAAGATCCCATTGCTGTATGAGGTCTTCAACCATGGGGAGCATGGTATCTCTGCTATCGATTCCTCCCCTTTTTTCTTTGGATTTTAAGACAATGTTTAAATCCCCAGCAAGAATGATATTGCTAGGGGAATGTTGCTCTAAGAATTCATTAAGAGTGTTCCAACAATCTCTCTTTTCGGAATACAGGACAGGTACATAAAGATTAAAGAGGGATATGGTCAGCTTACTTGAACAATGCGTTAGCTCCGTAAAGATCCAGTGCTGAGTTTCTTGGGATTTGGTCAGCTGAAAGAGCTCTTCTGTCCATAGAGTTGCAAGCCCTCCTGATGAGCCTCTTGAGCTGACTGCTATTCCTGTGCTTGTCTTCCATTTCTTCTTGCTGATGTCTAGGAGGGATTTCCCCTCTATCTTAGTCTCTTGGATCATGAGAATGTCTGAGGGTTCTATTTTGAGCAAATCCTTGACCGCTTCTGCTTTCATGGGGTTACCCAGACCTCTGCAATTCCAAGAGACAAGGCACATTATTTACCAGCGGTGGGGTGGGAGCCTCCCTTGGGGGGCCTGTTTCTGGAGTTTCTCCCAATAGACATCTCAATTGTGGGCTGGCTTCCTTGGGTTTTGAGCCTTTCCGCCTCCTCTTCCCTTGCTTCTCTGCGGGATTTCCTGCCGACTTTCCTTGTGGGCTGCTCATAGTTTTCCTCCTCCGAGGAGTTGGAGCTTTCAACTGGTTTTTTCCTTGTAACATCTGCGTATGAGGGGTTTGAGGGGCTTCCTTGAGGGACTTCCAGGTGAGCCATTTCCTCATCTTCTTTGTTCGAGTTAGGAGGAGCACTTTGATCCAATTTCTTTGGAGATGTTGTGGTTGGCTTAATCTGACTGGATTCTTTATTATTTGAGCTCTTTTCTTGGATGGGATTGGAGCTGCTTGGTCCCTCATTCGAAATGCCTTTTCCTTTACTTTTTTTTTTATTGTTGGATTTTTGTATTAGGGTCCATTGCTCTCCATTCTGATTGTCTGGCTGTTCTTCGACCTTTTTCTTGCAATGTTTGGCGAAGTGCCCGTAGCCATGGCAGTGCCTGCATTTGAATGGGAGTTGTTCGTAGTCCAACTTTTGAACGTGCGCCCATCCTGCGACTGTTAGTTTAATGGCTTCCGGTAGGCCCTCCTCTAGATCGACTTCGACACAGATACGTGCGCATGAATATTGATCTTTCCTTGCAGCGTGATCTATGTATTTTCCTAATCCGTTGCCGATAATCTGGAGAGACTTCGGGTTCCAGCAGTGGAGGGGGAGATGGGGTAGCCGCACCCACACCGGAACAACAGATGGGACATCCTGAGCTGGGTCGAAGTCTGGCGTCAATTTGTTGAGATATAGTCCTTGGGGGCCCATGAAATAAGGTCTGTTTCTGAAGATTAGGCTTCTGTCCTCTGCACTTTCAAAGACGAAGACAAAGAAACCTTTGCCTACGAAATAACTCTTGATTCCTTCTTTGATTAACGACTTCCAGTTCCTTTGGGTCCATTCCTCTACCGACTTAGGCGAGGGCCAGAGGCCCGTGAACTGTCCTATGAGACCTTTCTCTGCAAGATTTAGAGCTGCTTTGCAGGTTTCTTCTTCAGGGAGAGCTACCGATGGTATGGAGTCCATCCTCTTGACAAACTTCTGCTGACTGGCTGAGGGCTGGCGCTTCGAGTTCGATTCAATCATTGCTTTGAACGCAGACACTTCCGGTGGAGGGGGCAGGGGGGAGTCCATTGACTCCGGATCCCCTAGGGGCAGAATGTCTGACCGCAGCACAGTCCCAGACGCAGCAGGGGTCGGTTACTCTGCGAAATAGAGGGAGGGGGGCCCAGGAGCAGGATTGGGACCCTGACAGGGGGCCGGGTTCGAGGAGGCCCAACAGCGGGAGCTTCCAGGCAGGGAGGCCGCAGGAGACAGCTCGGGGGCACAGAGCGGCTAGGTCAGAGCCCGACGGGAGCAAACTATTCTTTTTCCTTCACTTCTATATTTGTATTTGTTTATTGATTAATGAAATTTATATTAAATACATTTTTTTTTAGGTAAATTTTTAATAATAATTTTAATGAATAAATATGTTATAAAATATAATTTTAGTTTATATAAAAAAACAATAACTTTGCTATAAACATTCAAAGATACAATATTGTCATGTTTAAAAAAACAAAACTATTAAAAATTTTAAAAAATAAAACTATTAAATATTAAAAATTGTATAATTGGAAGAATCGAATAAAAATTATTAAATAAATAAATAACAAAACTCCAGCTAATAAAAATTCATACGGAGACATAGGGAAAAGTTGACGGAAATTCCCAAAAACTAATGGAAGCCCACACTTACGTGACAGGGAAATTCACAAACATATATACACGTATGCATTCTTGGACTAATTACGCATGAAGATATTACCAGACCCCCACAGATTATCAAGATTAAATCTCAAACAACGTGAAGCCGGTAAAAACGCTATAAATTTATTGTCCAATGAAATATTAGAAAAATATATTTGTTATTATATTAAAAAATAATTTTAAATAATACTAAGGGCGAACGCTATATACTGCCGAGGCAGTATAATAAATATATAAAAGAGAGATCAAACTTTGCTCAATTTAGATATATATGAGCAGACAATTACAACAAACCCTGTGTAAATTTTTTTCCTTTGCACAGACTTGCATTTTGACACGCATAACTCAACCATTCGTTTTATCTACCAGCATGGGTCCACTGCCATGTGCCAGGCCTTCCAGTCAAGAAGGATGGCCACGAGCTCACGTCCCGACAGCGTAACTCCCAAGGACCTCCGAGTACAGTGGCATTCAAACAATATTGATACATGGCGAATATTTTAATCAGAAATCGAACTTAAAGTCACTATCCTCGGCATGCGGTCAGTGATCAAATTTGAAGGGTAGGTCCTAATTTCAATGAGAAGGGTATATATTCATGATGCCCTTCCACGATGAAAAGTTTATAAAAAAATTACATTTCAATTGATAAAAATAAATTAAGTACACACTTCATAAAAAAAAATGTGTTAAATAAAATATTACATTTCCAAACAATAACTTAGCTAACACAGTTGTTAAAATGCATGATTTTGGAGAAAAAATTGTTCTAAATTTCTGAATTTGAGAGAAATCACCATCAAGTTTTCATGATGAAAAAATAAAAATATTTATGAAAAAAAAAACTAAAAAAATTAAAAAACAATGAAAATGCTTATATAAATATTACATCAAGTTAAAAGAAAAGATTTAAAATATAAGGGAAAAAAATCTCAATATTTAAACTAAAAACTAACATATTACACAAATAGTATTGTATTTTCATCTTCTATGTCTAAACTTGGATATCTAGTGAAATTTGAAACCTCAAACAAAAAAAATAGTAAAAACTTGTATACTAGGACACTAGAATCCTTTTAGGGTTCTCAAGAAATGATAGTTTCAAACCAATTTAAAAAATTTACAAAAGCCACAAACCATTCAAAGGAAGATGTATGCTAAAATCTTGTATTGTGTATTGCATATTTAGAGTGTCGTTACAAAAATTATCTTATATTGCAGATTTAGAGTGCAATTACAAAATATTAGAATCAAATACTCCATTTCTATAGAGCTCATCAAAATCCAAAAAATCCACATAAAAATCAAGACAATGAAATTCAACTAATTTCAAACCAATTTAAATTTTTTTAAAAACCATTATGATATTGACAAAACTTAACAAGGCAAAAAGCAAACAAGAACAATTACAAGCATAAAGCCAAATGAGGAAAAATGTCTAGACAAATTTAGAATATGCAAGTTGAGAGAAAATGAATTTCTCAACATTTCAACCAAAGATTAACATAGATTACACAAATCAGAGTGTATTTTTCCTATTCCAAACTTGAAACAATAAAAAAAAAATGCAAACCTGGATATTGAAAGCCCTTGCTTTAGAATAATGGCTGGTAAAATATGTTATGTGCTTTTCATCTTTGTCTGCAACCTTGCAAGGCATTTGCTTTGTGGTTTCGCTATGAATAGTCCTCTGATAGAAGCATTGATCTCCAATGACACATACATTAATCTCTTGGCCCAATCATCGTTTTATCCAGTCTCCCATTTAGTGATGCCCGTGGTATGGGAGAATATGACATCTCGCTTCTCGCTTAAGGGACCACCACAAAACAGAAAATAGAGAGAAGGATGAGGAGCGACGAAAATAACAGAGAGAAGGATGAGGAGCGACGAAAATAGCCGCTCTAAAGATGGAGGACGAGAGTGAAAGCGAGAACACCTCACCAAATGGAGAAATTTCCATTTCAATACTAGGGGATCATACGGTTTGATTAGCCGATAAACCCATGCCAAAAGCGGATCCTACTCGGAAATTATGTTCCACTAATTGCTTTTCATGCTACCACCAGCAACTACTTCCCACTTATCCAATGTACCAATATTCCCATTCCTCCTTGATAAATTGAACAATCTTAGTCTCACATTGCATAAAAGAAAAAGCCCGTTTGTTCCTTACATCCTGACTAGCCATTTTCAACAAAGACACACTTCTATTTTTTATTATCTGTGATATGCAGGACGATTATATAATGGAAGAAGAGTGTAAATCAAAAAACACTTCGTATTTAAAAGAGGAATCTAGAACCAAAACAATACAACCTTTATAGCAGAGCTCATCAACCTACGAAATGTAACCTAGGTGTGCCTGTGAATCGGCCTGTAGCTGGTAGATCATGTGCATGATCTTGGCATCCTCTGACCATTCTCAGCGTACCTCCCATAGCCAATCAGGAACTAGGAAAGATAAGGTAAAATAGTCGTGGCTTCATCTTCTTCTACTTTTGCACCCACTTCTACCCACAGTTGTATGAATGCCTTGAACGTGTTGATGTGTCTGGACACAGATTCATCTTTACTATTTTAATGCAAAAAATTGTTTCATTGACAGAAGCTTTGCATTACGAGATTTTGACCAAAACAGTTTCACCATTGTTCTCATACTTTCAGTGACGTTTTGTGAAATCTAAGCAATCAAATTGATTGTTGGACATCGCTAGACTAATATTTGTTTTTGCTTCGACATCCTTTGTTGTCCATTCTACTAATGTTTGATACTATGTTTCATTTCTGTTTTGCTCACAATACTCAGTGATGTTACATTGATAAATGCAGTTGCATTTTTACTATTTCTCCAGTTAAATTTTTCCAACGTATGTGCCTTTCCATTTTCAGAAAAGTATTTAGAACAAGCAATGTTGTGTTCTCAAACAAGACTCGAAATTTTCAGAATTTAAGAATACACAGTTTTATGAAAAATAAATACCTGCTTCAAGTGCTTATAGAACATGTCTGCGTTAGGGCTTCCTCTGCTCTCTGTGGTTATATCTGGTGTTATATTCCCCTCTAGGCACGTCTGTGTTTTCTATTACACTCCAGCGTCCACGGCAACGAGCTTCTCTGTGCATGAGATCATAAATATGTATGGGTAGATATCTTCCTCTGTGTCCGCATTGAGAAGCACCTCTACCTGTTTCTCTGTCAGGTTGCAGAGCTACGACTTGGGTAGTCTTCTAGCTACTCAGCCAGAATCTCTTATGAGTTTCTCCCATGCCTAAAGATTCCACATACCACTATTTTTTTAGAGCTTCAAGTATTTGGGATCACACAATGAGATCCAAAATAAATTCTTTTAAGACCTTGTGCAATCCATTCCTTTACCCTTTAAATCCATTAATTGCGAATCGCGATGGAACAACCTCCATTAATTCTGAATCCCGATGGAACCACTGAAGGCGCAGAGGTGACGGCGCAGAAGTGACAACACGAACCCACATGTGATTCGTGACTTGGAAATCGAGATCGTGATTTTTCAGTTTGACTACATGACGGACCCTTTAAAATTCCGCCCTTCCTGTGAAATTTTAAATTTTACTATACGTTTCTCAAAAAACTAGCAAAAACAAAAGTAAACATTTTTTTTTACGGGTATATTCTCAGTCGTACTTCTGGGACGTGTTGAAAGCCCTTTGACGGGCTGTGACAGGTTCAATTTTGAACCCTATATGCGGTGGAGGCGGCGGAGGCTCGTAGAGAATACAATACAGAGGCTCGATGAAAACAGTACACACAGCGGGACCGAGCCGTCCATCCGTTTTTGAAGAGAAGACACATTAAACATTTGTACCTAGCACCCAACATCTTTGTCATGTCAAACTGGCAAATTCATTAATTGTGTAATTAATTTTATACATTGAATGACGTGAAGCCTGCAATAACACATCAAAGGTATTAGCCAATGAAACTTTAGAAAAACATGTTTTTTTATTATTTAAAAAAATATATTTATTGATTTCCTATGTTACACATTGAATATAGCACATAAATTTAAAGTCAACAATAAACTAATAGAGAGTCAAAGGCAAACTCATTGCTATAGTCCCAGGCCTTTGGCAGGGACTAATAAATATAAAGACCTACAAATTTTTCATCTAGAGAAAGTCATATATTAAATTCCACTAGTTGCATGTCATGTTTACCTTTTCAATCATTCCCTACAACAAGTGTCACATCACATAGCACAATGCTCAGGTGACAGTTGGATAGAGTGGTGTCATAATGCTTGAGCAACAACATGTAATGTTAGTTGGAGAAACAAACAAACCAATGAAAGATGGCATAGTTCCACACTTACGTGTAGTGGACAATAGATGGTTGAAACTGAGTGATGGATAGCGGAGATTAACTAAGTAATGGACAACCATCACTCAACTCCTTTTAGTCAATTAGGACCAAGGAAGGGAACCAACGAAGAAAATCTATATTGCAAAAAAGGAGTGATTGATTTTTTTAGATGTTAGACTCCATTGGATATTTTCCAATTTTAAAGTCAACTTAATTATTAAATATACATTGATTTTCTTTTATGTCGAAGAGAAATTATTTTTAAAAACTATAGATGTTGGAGAGAAGTGATAGTCCTAGGGTAGGGGTCCCTACCCTTTCTATCGATGCGATAATATGAACCAAGTAGGTCATCCACCCTGTTATAACTCCAGGAAACTACTTAGGGTTGTAAACTAAGTATGCCTGGTAACTTAAGAATCGAATGTTTTTGTGTTTTATGAATATGGGTCAATGGGACAACTCAATACAGTTTATAATATTCAAACATGGACATGATAAACAAATAGA
>SNQJ01S0097206.1:0-31446 GCA_010110895.2 Picea sitchensis
TCTCGCAGGAGAATATATAAGTAGCCTGCGAACATGTTTCAAAATGTGAGTTCTGGAAGAAGACAACTGTAACTTTTCTCAGGAAAGTGTTCTTGGTAAAGAGCTTGATTTTCCATCATCATGACATCATCATGACATCATCATAATGACCAAATTTGTGGATAACAACGGGTGAGAGGGGTTCTGAGGCACAGGCCTGGAGAGGTAATAAACGTTTCAACAATTGCAAAAAGACCAAAATGCACCTTTCAGCCACAGAGAAAATATGAGATTTGACCTCTAAAGGATGAGCTATATCTCTGTAATGACCCAATTTTCGGGGAAACCGCTCGAGATGAAGGTAAAAGGGCTCAGTTCAATTCTGGGTTTTCAAGGGTTTGATCTAATTCAAAACCGTTTGCTTAGAATCGCTCATGCAAAAATGTGTCTCTGGGAGGCAATTACGGGATTAACTTTAAGAAGTCTTCAATCACTTCCAACTGCACAGACCTATTTTTTCTCTGCAACCGTCAATGCGAATTCTTGAGCAACTATTAAATTAAAACCCTCGAACTTTTCAACAAACACACGCCAACCATTCCTTTCTAAGTCATCTCTAGCATTGTCAAATGGTAACAATGTCTGGACATCATTGGGCTCAATCCTCACGACAGGAGCCATGGCTAACAACAAGGAATCGACAAGGGATTCGGCAATAGGGTTTGACAGAATAGGAACAGATCCATTGCCCTGATTTTCCTCAACACAATGCGAAAAGAGCTCGAAATGGTAGGCATGAGTGTTAATGCTATGCGTGTGAGGAAAGATCGTATAGATCGAGGCCATGCAAACACATCATGCCACAATGTACTTGGAATGATACCTCGGTGTAATGGTACACATAAAAATCATAACAGTTTAAAACCAACATATGCATATCCACGATTTGATCACAAAATCAATATATCAAATAAACAATTGAATCAAAGATTTTATAAATCAAAAACCTGTGAGAAAAGTCGTGTAGATCGAGGCCATGCAAACAAATCATACCACACTGTACTTGGAATGATACCTCGGTGTAATGGTACATAACATTTTAAAACCAACATATGCATATCCACGATTTGATCACAAAAACAATCAATATGTCAATAAACAATTGAATCAAAGATTTTATAAATCAAAACCTTATTAACAATAATCAAATGCTAAAATGGGTGGTGGTTTGATACATATGTAACCAAGGTGTGTTCGAGACCAAGGAGTTATACCATGAAAACAACCATGCTCATTAAATGACACCATTATCCTTCGCTTTTTGCATACCTTCTTTTCGATTCCGTTTTCATAACCGCAAGTATGAAAACCTCATAGTCGAATCCATGTTTGATTTCATCAAAGGGTTAATGTTCATATGGTTTATCGCCTATTTGTCTTATTTTGTTAATGAGCATGGTTGTTTTCATGGTATAACTCCTTGGTCTCGAACACACCTTGGTTACATATGTATCAAAACACCACCCATTTAGCATTTGATTATTGTTAATATGTTGTTTATAAAATCTTTTGATTCAATTGTTTATTTGATATATTGATTTTGTGATCAAATCGTGATATGCATATGTTGGTTTTAAACCGTTATGATTTTTATGTGTACCATTACACCGAGGTATCATTCCAAGTACATTGTGGCATGATGTGTTTGCATGGCCTCGATCTATACGATCTTTCCTCACACGCATAGCATTAACACTCATGCCTACCATTTCGAGCTCTTTTCGCATTGTGTTGAGGAAAATCAGGGCAATGGATCTGTTCCTATTCTGTCAAACCCCATTGCCGAATCCTTTGTCGATTCCTTGTTTTTAGCCATGGATCCTGTCGTGAGGATTGAGCCCAATGATGTCCAGACATTGTTACCATTTGACAATGCTAGAGATGACTTAGAAAGGAATGGTTGGCGGGTGTTTGTTGAAAAGTTCGAGGGTTTTAACCTAACAATTTCTCAACAATTCGCGCTAACATTCGATGGTTGCAGAGAAAAAATAGGTCTCTGCAGTTGGATGTGATTGAAGACTTCTTAAAGCTAATCCTGTAATTGCCTCCCAGAGACACATTTTTAAAAGAGCTATTCTAAGCAAACGGTTTTGAATTAGATCAAACCTTAGAAAACCCGTAATTGAATCACCGGAGCTCCCCTTTACCTTCATCATGGGCTGTTTCCTCAAAAATTGGGTCATTACAGAGATATTTCTCATCCTTTAGAGGTCAAATCTCATATTTTCTCCATGGCTGAAAGGTGCATTTTGGTCTTTTTGCAATTGTTGAAATCATGACATCTCTCCGTGCCCTGCGGCTCCTCGTAACTCCTCTCACCTGTTATCCATAATTTAATTATGATGATGTCATGATGATGTCATGATGATGGAAATCAAGCTCTTTACCAAGAACACTTTCCCCGAAAAGTTACGGGCTTGTCTTCCGTAACTCACATTTTGAAACATGTTCAAGTAGGTTACTTATATATTCTCCTCAAGAATGCCCGACTTGTCTACCTTAAGATGGGGTGCTAACTTCACACCGTACTCATGGTTAGGGTGCCAACATGCTCTTAAAGGGGAAAAGATAAATATCTCGAACCTTCTAGAAGTTTTCTAATCTTCTAGAAGGATGAGTTGGTTTCTAATGGTTATCTCGTGATACCGGCATTTATATCTTGGGATTATTTCTTATCCAAGTAACTAATCTCTCTTTCTCCTATATATTGAGGAGATTTCTCATGGAAAGGGTTGCTAAGCAAGAAGCAAGTTAGCAAGATTGATTAGAGAATTAGTGCAAGAATGTATGGAGGACTGATACTACAACAACTAGAGACAACAACAAGGTCATCAATACAAGTAGTTGATTTTCTTCATGCATGAGCAAGTGTGTGTGTCGAGCTAAAAGCCATCGAAAGGAGACCTACATACATCAAGGCTCAAGTTGTAATTTTCACTTTCAATTAATTCAATACAACAATATGTCCCTTTCCCATAAAGATGATGTCACTTTATTACATAATTCCTTGATCATATGTATAGACTAGTCATTGAATATATTAATCAGCCTTTACTTCGATTTGTTCGCTTTGTTGTGATCTGGACGGGACTAGAGCATTGGAGAAAAGCTTGGAACAACAGATCTAAGAAAAGTGCTCATAAGGTATGTCCATAACCCTTATCTCTTAGTTCATTCAATAGGCTAGATCTAGGGAAAGTGTATTATTCTCATTCCGCTTGGTTCTAGATACCTCGTGAATCTTGGGGAGATTGGTTAGTGTCTGCACCAATGGATTTATCCTATAACAAAATTTGGCTAATTCACCGGGATGTATCCCTTTTCTTTATGGTTTTTTAATTTTGTGTGGCCATTTTCTCCTGCTTGCATTTTTCTCTTTGATTTGTCGGCCTCTCTGAAGTCCTCGATACCGAGACCTTTTGGGTCTATAAGCCACTTTGATTTTTGCTTGCTCTTTCAAAAATTTTCATTAGTTTTGTGGATTCTCAAGACTATGTCCATTGGACAAAATGCGAACCTTGAAAGTTCGCACTCTACATATACATTTCAATGCAGAACAGCTTCACATGATGCATCAGTGGCCTCAAGGAACAATAGTTTCTCGCGACATATGTTGATTTTCTGTTAACTCTTTGGCTTATTGATTCGACTTACCCATCTTTGCTATAGTTGGCTTGTCGAACCGGATCTATGTTTTCTAGGTTTTTTCTTGCCTTGAAGCTTGACTTTCATTTCTTAGCTCTTGTTGGCATTTTCTTTCTCTCTAACTTCAGGAGTTGAGTGTATCTAATCATCGAACTAGGGATTGGTTGAGAGTTGAGTGTTTGGTGTTTCTCTTGGTGCTTGTTAGTCTCGAAGGACAATTTTTTTCATTTACTGAGAAGTCTCTTTGGTTTGTTTTTGTTTTTCTTCGTTGAAAGTATTGGATTGGGTTGTTTATTTGGGTCTTTATAATTTGGTTTTCTCATTTATCGAAGTTCTTCTTGGAAAGTGAATGATAAGTTTTCTTTCAAGATTTTGTTTTTGCCTTTTGCTAAATCATTGAAAATCAAACTTTAAGAGTATTGAAGTTTTGAAAAAGACATATGGAACTTGCTCATTGATACATGATTGTTTGCATTAAGATCCTGGAAGGAAATTGAGCATTGCATTTCTTTGTAGTATTGAGATTGATTCGAAATTGTTCTCTCCCATAACTAGGATTCATCAAATGAAAAGAATTATATTTCATCATATCCCTGCATTATTTGGGTCGAGTCACACATCATGAGTTTCACTTCCGTAGCCTGTGAGTTTAAAATTTTTGCGTAATAATTATAATTGATTTAGTAACTTTTTCTATGGCTCTTTACACCAACATTTAGCTAGGCTAGTGCTTTGGAGGGAAGAGAGACACACCTCCAAAAGCTCAAAAACACACAATAGTATCTTGAGTTAGGGAGTGTAAAATTCCATTGACAACATATTGTCCTAGGACACGCTTCTAACACAAGGGTCAAGCATTAGGTCAAATTGCGTTGGTAGAGATTCTAACCTGCTTTGTTGACATCGTGTAGAGATTGCACGTATTAACGGGGTCATTCTGAGGTATACCCACAATTATGAGTGGAAGCCTTTGAGTTGATTTCGGCTAGATACCCTGACTTTGTGTGTGGATCGGATTGTCAATTGTTTCCTCAGGCATCATTTTTTGTAATTGGTAAGATTAGTGGCCTATCTCTTTAGTTTTTTTACATGAGGTGACGGTGAAGTGAAGTCTTTTTTGTACCTGGAACATACATTGGCCAAAATCACTCGGGGTATTTTGAGGGTATACCCACGATTATTATGTGTGGGAGCTTGCACCGTATGCATGTCCTTAAGCGTGTCAACTTAACTTTTCCACCTTTTGGCCCCCACCTCTTATCATCTTGTTGTTGTGACGTTGGGTTTTATCACCAACTAGTGGCTTCATATTAGAAGGTATTGTTTTGTTGGTGATTGCTTCTAGATTTCATTTACTAGGGTGTGATGTTTGTTTCTAAGTTGATCAGAGGGATTTTCGCTGGGGGAGTTGGATACTTGTTAACAATTTCTCCTCACACTAATGTAGGATGCAAGGTTTGTCTCTCGAACATCCGGAAGTTTCACAACCTTCGCGATAATGGAAACACCTGAGGGTACTCCTGAGGACTTTCCTCGTCCGGGTGAAATTCCCTTGTTACTCTACCACACGTAATAAGTGACATCCTTAATTTTTACACCTCACCTCCATAAGTAGGCACCTTGCATCGATCCTCCTCTTATGGAATTTCAATTACCAATACTATAGAGGACTATCGTGTTCATCATGGTGAACAACCTGTTGGACAAATAAATCCTTCTAAAGAAACCTTTGTCTCCTCTTAATCAACTGGCCTTCACTGTAGAAATAAGATCCTTTTTTTTGGTCGGGTGATTTTCGACAAGTCTTGTTTGGTACCGAATCCCATGTCTACGAAATCGTCAACCCTCCTATGTCTCCAGAACCAGAGACTACACCAAATGGGACTACCACTTATCGCTTATGTTCTTCTCCCAGATGGCCCATCTCAATAATACTAATGGAAAGTGTTCAAACCGAATTATCGCAACTACTCTTCCTCCTATCAATACCATAACTCCCCGAGGCTAATCAATTTACCCTCGGGTTACCATGCCTGAATCCATCAGTTGAATGTTTCATCCAACACCCCCAATAAACTCTACCGGTTCTGTGGTCCGCCTGGGCATCCTATTCCCCGGTTTCATCCCGACACTCCTCTCGCTTTCCACCGGCAATCCTAATCCTAGTAGCACTATACTTAATGTTGCAATAAAACTTGCACAACTCGTTGGTGGATGTAGTAGTACCGCTCTTTTCCTTTTCCCGGACATAATGTAGTTACTACGCAACCTACGGTTTGTACACAACTTCCGGGTGGAAATTTTCTTTTGGTTGGGGGACCCAACTCACCTTAGGACAAAACATACCTCCCTCCTCGGCCCAGTATTGGAATCAACTTATAACTATTTTCCCTCAAAATGTTAAAGAACCCCGCCCTACCACAGCCAACCATATCCGTGTGTGACTAACTTAATGGGGTTCAGTCGACTACCAACCTCAAGTCACTACTCAAACTCATCTAAATCCTTGGGGTTACCATCCGATTCAACCACCACCAAACTAACCAGGATCCTCCCTCTAGGGGAAGACTGCATACAGTCCCACTAGTCTACCGACAGGCTTCTCACTCTAAAGTCACCAAAGATCCACAAGTGAATCGCACTTCCTCTTTATCACTTTGATCCGCCGCATTTGTCCAGATTCTACGATCCCATTCGCCACTTCCAATGGCCTGCTATCCCTTCAAAGCTTCCGTCGGACATCCCCAAATTCGATGGGAAGGTGGGAGAGTAACTAAATAATCATGTCATGACTTTCCACTTGTGGTGTTCGGTCCAACTTCAAGGATGGATCTACTCCATTAGACTCCAAGGCCTTTTCAACGAATCCTTACAAAAGCCGCTGGCGGTACATCGAATTGCCACGAGGTTTCTTTTCGATTTCAACACTTTATGGCTGGCCTTTCTAACACATTACCAGCTACCGATCCGCTACGATACCGGAATCGAGATTTTAACCTCCTTCAAACAAAGCTTGGCCACTCATATATCCTTGATCATATTCATGAGTGGCGATTTGAGGCGACGCCTCATTAAACTTGAACTTCAAGGATCAAGCATCGGGTCAATGGTTTACCAAGTCTTTTGTAAACAAAATTGCTGTGAAATTGCTATGGGCGTTGTTGTCACAGAAGAGCAGGCTACAATTCATGCTCAATATCTTGACCACGTTTACTCGCAAATGGGAACCCTTTACAATATACTACCTGACTTACCTCATCCCTCCACTTCCGCCACCTCAACTACCCCAACTGCTTCTCATGTAGCCGATGGTGTGATTGGTTCCACCATAGCCACTCACATTTCTGTTTCAAATACGACACTCAAATCCAATTCTTCTAATGTGCAGTGTCTGCCTCTCGATCCCTCCCGGCCGTAAAACTCCGGGTGAACGTTGTTCAATCTTAATGACCGTAAGAATAAGTCTAGAAAAGGGAGAGGCAGAATAAGGGGGGTAAAAATAATAATCAAGCAGAGCAAACTAAAACTGCCCCTGTTGACGATTGGGATAATCGCAAACCACGATACCCTTGATTTATCTGTGGTGATGATCATTGTACGAAGGATTGTCCGAGACGCGTCGAGGTTAACAAGTTCCTTCAAGGAACACCACAAATCCTAATGCCACGGGCTTTGTCTCAACCTTCCATCTCAACAATGTGCTTCATATCATCCAATTTCCACCAACCCTCTACTTCTACATCATCTTATGTTTTGATATGCACCGGTGATTCCATGAAAAACAATTTTGCACTTACCACTAGAGCTAAAGACTATACCTCTAAGGAGAAGGTTGACGACTTACCTCCGGATTTGGTACAACCCTCTCCACATACTCCACCTACAAACGGTCCTCTTCATCTCGAACTAATCGAAGTCTTGATACACGACTGGTGTCAGTAAGAAGTCGACATTCAATCCTCAAGCTCGCGCCCCGTAATCCATATAATTGTCGGCATCCGCCTTAAGCACCCTCTATCGATGTTCCGCCTGAAGTCCTTCAGCCTTGTCCCCACAAACGAAGGGCAATCGCTGGAGCTATAGGTGGTGCATTGATCCCACGTGATACCTAACTGGAGATAGTATTTAACTTGGATTATCATATTCCAAGGTTACCCCACAACTTGCATTTCAAATCCATGTTGTGGTCTCATTGGGAGTATTTGTTGAATCGTTATTGATGAGGGTGCCTCTCTACCGTGTAATGTCTTTTCGGTTGTCCATTGCCTCCCCGCTAAACTTAATCATTAACACTTTGTTGTGCCCAATGCCTCTGCCTTAAGCCCATGGTGTCTCTACCATCGCTATTCGGCTACTTCTAGGTAAGACCGTTCAGGTCGAAGTGGAAGTTTTCGATACCCCCTTAGATTATAATCTTCTACTTGGTCGCTAGCTAATGATTCTATTGTGTGTCAGTCGTGGTCAACCCTTTCCAGGTCGCATTTCTCACCAAGGAAAAGTGGTTACGGTCATCAACTTGCCTTTTTAATGTTGATACTCACATTGGAAACGGTTTTCATCGCTAAGACCCCACTGGTTACGAATGTCGGGTCGGTCTTTTAAAAGACTCTTCACCACCGGGTAATTTTCCCATACCACCACCACCGATCCCACGCCCGCTGCTGCCTGTATTAATATGATCTCTTTTGTACCTCATGAGCTTCCGGTAGTCATGGGATCTCGAAAACTCGCATCTTGAGATCATGTTCGGGTTTCGCAATCTATGCCTGCTAAGTCCAGCTTGAGTCCGCTTATCAAGTCGCTCAATCCCACATCCCTTCTACTCTTCTTTGACGGTTGTCTCCGATCCTCTCGTATCATCTTCCCACCGGATTTAGATGATCATGTCCACTATGGAAGACTTTGGACGGCGGGTACCATCGCTCCATCTTGTTTCGGAACAACAAACTCTTTTGAGAATTATCGCTGATTTCGACTGGCCGAATCGCTGTTGTTATATCCATCGCTTCCCAATCTATAATGATGTATTTAAGGAACCTCTAACATTTCAAATCTAATGCATTCCCATAGATATTTCAAAGGAAACTTGGGATAATCGAATAAAACTTATTGGAGCTTCGTGTTCTCCCCAAGAAATTGTCACTTATACTTCCTTGTTTAAAGAATTTCGTGGATATCTTTGTATTGGAGTTATTAAGAGATGTCGGGTATTGACCCCGCTATCGTTGTTCATGAGATTAAGACATACCCCCGGAGCTAAACCAATCCCAGTCATTCGGCCCCATCCATCCACGTAAAGCTGCACATTAAACTCTCAAGTAGAGAAACTTCTTAAAGCGGGTTTTATTTATCCATTGGCATTGATAGAATGGGTTTCCAACCCCGCACCGATTGATAAAAGGTAGTATACGCTTTTGTGTTGATTATCTGGATATCAACAAAGCTTGTCCCAAGGACAATTTTCCAACCCCTCGCTGACCAAATCACATGACTATACCGGCAGCCGGAAATCTTTTCCCTCATGGATGGATTTTTCGGGCTATAATCAAATCAATATTCCGCTACCTGAGGACCAACATAAACGGCTTTTATTTGTCCTTGGGGTACTTTCGCCACAGGAAACTTCCTTGGTTTGAAGAATTCAGTGTTACATTCCAACGCATATGTCTTCACGATTTCAATGCATATTAAGCATATTGTTCAACCTTATTTGAACGACGGTCGGCTCACCTTCTTTACATCGGTTTTATCACCCTACCTATCTCCTCGAAAGCAATTTTGTTCGCTAAGGTCGCATTCTATCACATTCGCCCCAATCCTCATAAATGTGTCTTTTACATAGAATCCGGAAGACTCCTCAGTCTTATTGTTTCACGCCATGGGATCCGGTAGATCCTATCAAGGTCGAGGTGATTCTTAATCTCCTCCTCCTTCTTCACTACGCCAATTACAAAGTTTGCGTGGGGAGAAAACTTTCGCCGCTTTCATCCCAAATTACGCCGAGATTACTCAAGGTTTCACACGCTCTTCTAAAGAAAGGTTCGTAGTTTGTTCCGGGATAAAGTTATAACAACGCTGAAGCTTTAAAGTTATCCTCAATAAAAGTTCTCTTCTTTCCTCCCGATTATAGTTGTGATTATTTTCTTTATCTGGCTGCTTCTGATTATACTATCGGCATGGTTCTCGCTCAAGAGGATGATAACCACAATGATGAACATGATATCTATTACTTGAGTAGAAGTTATCATCCACCGAAATCAAGTATCAACATGTTGAGAAGATGAGCTTGGCCGCTATTCAAGCAAATTCAACGCTTCACATTACATTCTTGCCTGGAAAACTACTGTGATTTCACATTATAACCCCATGCAACACATATTGACATCGCACAATTGCCGGGGCAAGTACCCGCGGATTGTTATTCTCCGTGAGTTCGATTGAATTGGACGCACGTCAAGAAATCTCTAGTTTTCGCTGAGTTAATCGGTGGTGATTTTCCCACATCACACGGCAAAAGTAGCAACATTCGCTACTCCGGACGAAATACTTCTTCCTCTTATCAGCACTGACATGATATTTGGTAACGGAGATATCATTATATATCTCCAAACTAAAAATTTACGGCCTGCGTTGTCCAGTAATGAACGACGCCGTGGTCCGCTATCAAGCACGTGATTATATTATTCTTGGCGATACACTTTACCATCGAGGCATTGACTCGGTCTTTTCGGCTGTTTGAATTTTGAAGAAGTTGAGAAAGCTTTGAATGATTACCATTCTGGAGCATGTGGTGATCACATTCGCATGCTAACGCCTAAGATCTTAATGCGTTACTTGGCCTTCTATTCACCGATCAGACATCGTTGTTCGGCGTCATGCCCATGAAGTTATAATTAAGATTCGATCGCATCCTTTCTCCCCCTTCATCCCAGAAGGTCTTAGAGTCCTTTTGCTAAATGGAGATTGATTTCATGATTACGTCAACACTTCACTGCAATGGGGCATGGTTACATTATTGTAGCCGCGGATTATTTCACAAAATGGGCAGAGGCAATGCCGACATTCGATAATACCGGGAGGAATCCAGTAAACCTTATTCCTTTGAACCATAACACTGCTTTGTGTTCTCAGCTATCAAGCATCGATCACTCAGAGTCATTTTAGAAATAATATGATGTCCTAACTTCATTGTATAGTTGGGCTCGTCATGATAGCTCTCAAATCTCTATTATCCACGTGCCAATGGCCAGGTCGGCTTCATTAATAAGGTTCTATAACTATGATTTGACGGATGATAGAAATCCATAAAAATAGCTGGCACAAAATGTTATTTTCAGCATTGCGGGCATACCGCATATCTGTTAAGTCCGCCACGGGATTCACACCTTTTGGATTAGTTTATGGTATGGAAGCCATTCTCACCAATAGAATGTGAGATACCGCCTTTGAAGCTAGATGTAGATCTCTTACCTAATACTTCAACCGAAGAGGAACGCCCGTGTATTTGATGATAGATCTAGATCACATGATCGCCTTGTAATAGAAGCTCAAAAGAAACGTGTTAAGGCACGATATGACAAGCATGTCAAACCCTCAGGTCTCTTTGAAGGAGATCTTGTTCTTCTATATGAACAAGGTAAAGATGTCCTAGGAGCCGGGAAATCTGAACCTATGTATGCGGCCTGCATTGTTAGAACTTGGAAAAAAGGAGTTTATGAGCTAGTGGATTATGATGGTGTTCCTTTGAGTGAACCCAAGAATGGTTTGTACTTTAAAGAAGTACTACGTATAAGTCATTTGTGCATGAGTAATTTGCATTTTATGTATCATATTGTGTGAGTGTGTTACTTTAGTTTGTTTTGACATTATCTGGTCTCTACACTCCCCACGTGACATTCCTCGTTTGATCATTGTCGTATTGTTGGAGTATTCACTACCTTATATTGGTTATTTCATTGACGGCATAGTCGAGTAATTCTAACCTAAATTTCCACCTGGGCACCTATGCCCACAAACTTAACTCATATCTTCTAATGGGTATATGTCTTGCCGAAAGCAACCAACAACATTGCAAAGTATAGTGCCATGGTTGAATTATTGGTTAATGCTATCTCACTTGGAATCCGTCATATTTTTGTACAACTTGATTCACAGTTATTATTACTACAGTTGAGTAATGTTTATGCTATCCAAATTTCTACTTTATTAAGGATATATTTATGGATCTCGGCCTTGGAAAGACATTTTGATTACATAGAATATCAACACATTCCGGTGAAGTCTTAATACATTGGATGCACGCTTTAGCTAATTATGTATTGGATATGCATTTAAATCACTTATAAAATCAAACACATTAAAATGTACACACAAAGTGTTTCAAGAGGAACTCATGTATATATAACGATCAAAGTTTGTTTTACAAATACGTCCAAGACCAAAATATCAAAATTGAAGCCTCGCTTCTACAAAGTGACATCACTAATGATGTTCAAGATAGCACGCTAAGGTTCTCGAAACTCTGAGGAGCAAGCGACCCATGGAGGCAAAGACTCCCACAGTATGACGTTGATCGTCGTGGATCTCCTCCGTGAGGCATCTTCGAACATCGCCATCATCAAACCCTAAGTTTGCTCCAATCGTAAGATAGTCCTCGCATAATCGGGACCGGACTCTCCCGACGTTGGGATGTGAGAGCTACCGCCAGGTCTATATGCCCCAACATCTATGTTATCAACAAGATTTTGGTGTTAGTCTGCGGATAAAACCATAAAACCAAAACATTTAATATGATGAAAATACAAAACATCTAAAAGATAAAAGTTGGTGTAATTCTTACCAATCTCTCCCCACTGTGAGTCTTCAAGAAGGGCAAGGTCAAGATCACCACAAAATTCCAAGCCAGCATAAGCATAATCCCTCTATCATCATAACTCCGGGCCTTGAAGCCGGTAAAAAGAGATCACATACTGACTCCATCGGCCCCTTGCCACATGTCTAGCCATGAGTTGGCACCATCAACATCCGTGGATCTTCGGGACCTGGAAAGTGCCAATCTGCCTGAAGTCTGTACACCGGAACCCTCTCACACAAGAAGGACACCAGCAATGATCCATAACCAAACCGCTTTAGATTTCCACGTATCAAGATTTGGTTAGTTGTTTCTTAAGATTGCGCATCATACGCCCCGGGCTTGAAGACCCGGCTCAATACAATTTAGGGCATACCTAAAAATAGCTCAGAGCTACATGCGAAAGGCAATACTTCCCCGCCATCCGGCTTTACAAGTGAAGATAATGGTATAGAGAGTTATATCATTTACTCCCCAAATGGCCACTTTCCTTTTGTCGCTCAGCCTCTCGCACACAATACTTTCGGCAATGCTCACTATTTTCATACCACCCTCATGTTACCAACAACCGACATAGGACCCTCGTCGATAGCCCAGCCAGAAATAGATATCCTCAATATCAATCACCAATGTGAGCACCTATTAAAATTTGTTGGTCCGGATCCCACATCCCGACTAAATGTTCTAGCAATCAACTTTGGGCTCTCATGCCCTGGATTCGGAAATACTGTATTATTCCGCAATCTCTAAAAGCGGCAATGGTTTGAGGGTGATTTCCAGTGGTGGCATTATCATCTTCGTATTCTCTTTCCCTCCATTCGAGCACCATATTGACGGTTATTAACCTACATGGCAACCATGTGAAGATAGTTAATGATCTAAAACATGCGAAAAATTGGCCTTTGCCATAAATATTATAAAAATTGCTTCCTCATACCGTTTCTCAAGTAGTGGCTTATAGCATTAACGCGTAATTTTCGCGACTCTATCTTCAAGCTTCCACTTAAGAATGAGAACTTCTCAGCAGCCCTCAGGATAAGGCAGCTCATGGTGAATCCTTATTCATGCATAGGGTTTCAAAACTAACTCAAAACCTGAAATTTAGCCACTAAAATCACGAAATTAAACCATGAAAAGCTAGAGAATGGAGAACTTTACCAATATGATCCGCATCGGTTCATGGAATGATGGCCTGAAGCTCTCGAAAATCGATGATGAAGATCGTAGGTAAAATGAAAGTTTTTGCACTACAATGGTAAATGGGTAAAACAATATGGTAAAAATGAATGGTAAATTTGTTTTATTTACTTTTACCATGATAAAGTACTTTTATGTTTATTCACTATTTTACCCTAATTTATAATACTATGAGTAAAATGACTTGCATGTACCCAATGCAGATGATTATGGACAAAAACTTTTGGCGATATGATGTGTTTTTGTTTATTTCCTACGGTTTTGATCTAAAAAACCTCAATTTCATCCGCTTCACCTCATAAAACATGAGAACGTGATGAAGCGTTGTTTTATCTCTTTTCCTCGCCTCGATGGTTACACTAAAAAGGAACCTCGAGTTAACTTTTAAGCTCTTTCATGACTCTAAATAATAAAAGATGCTCTGTTTATCTTGCTCTTTCAATACCGGTTAAAGTATTTGAAGTTATGCGTCTCCTTCTGAAAGGAGGAAGCCAACTCTTTCGGCCCTTGTTGGACTATCGCATCTAAAAGGAACTCCAGAGAGTTCTCTTTAAGTGTTTTTCCAAACTCTATAATCCCTAAAACCTTCCGCTTTTCTATCTCTCGACTCGTTAAACAAACATTGACTCCATTCGCGATAATCCAACCACTCCTTCTAGGGTTCGCTTAAAAATACCAGGACTCGGCCCCAAGAATGAGCTTATATCACAAAGCATAAGGGATCACTTCATTCTGTGTAAAAATAAAGAGGTACTTTCCGCACGGTGGGGAAAATTTGGGAAAGGGTATGTTTCATCTTTGTGTTAATTATAATAAGTACGCCTGAACATTACACCCCCTATTCATCATTTGAAGCTTCCGCTTGGAAAATCCATTTATCTCTCATTCGATTCAATAACAAGGTCTTTCCATGTGTCGCCTTTTGAGTCAATGCTTCCAAATCATTGGTCGTGGTCATCCCTATGTTCAAGGGTAGTCTAAACCTCATTGAGTCGGCCATCCGCAGCTATACTTTCATTCCCTGCGGTCGGCCTTCTTTGTGTCCAAAGTCCAATTGTCACTTGCTATGTTTCACTTTCAAACTCTCGGTTACTCATTCGTGTCACCGATGTGGGAAACATCAAGGTTCTCCCTTGACGAAGCCCTAGTTCCGCCGACTTCAGCACATTATCCGAATCAAGACTTAGAAATTATTTAGTACCTTGGAAGTTCGTATTCAAATGTCACCTACGTTGGGTTTACATCATTGGCCTCTAATCGGAAGATTTCTCGGCTTGAGTGTTAGACATCAACTCATTTATTCACAATGGATTGTACTATAGTACCTTGGGAGTCATTGGCATTAATGGTGATTCTCGCGACTTGTTAACCCGTGATACATCAATGACCTAATCAAGTGGTTTCTACCATGTTCAATTTCTCGACACATGTAATCACATGGTCGATTCGTACTTTGGGTGACGAAGATTGAAGACCCGGATATTATCTTTATGATCCAAGTCGCGATGGAGTATGTATAATCTACAACACATAGATCCACTCCAAAGGTTTCTCTTGACTATGTCGCCTTGATCAAAATTTGTCGCATTTATCCACAAGCAGGTGGCTATGCTATATAGTGACGACATGGATCCACAAAGTATGATTGGTGGCCATGACATAAGTTTACGATTCCATTCATTTGTGATCCGAGTATGGGAATGCCTACCTCGAATTGATATATATGATATTCCGTTGATGCTTGATGTTTGCGGGTCTTCGATTAGATGTGCTTTGGTTCTTGGCACACACATGCAACTTACAAAGACTATCGACTGTCACTAGTTCCGGGCCTCGACTTGGGGCATTCGTCATATCCACAAATTTGGTCATTATGATGATGTCAAGATGATGTAAAATCAAGCTCTTTACCAAGAACACTTTCCCCGAAAAAGTTACGCTTGCTTCCTTCCTTTAACTCACATTTTGAAACATGTTCGCAGTACCATATATTCTCTCATGAATGTATGATTCTCGCAGTTACCTAAGTCGGGTGTGAACTTCACACTGCATCTTCCATGGTTAGGTGCTAACACATTCTTTAAAGGGAAAAAGATGAGTTCTTGAACCTTCTAGAAGGAATCTTCTAGAAGGGTGAGTTGGCTGAATGGCTATTCAGATGTTGGCATTCGTGATATCTTGGGATCATTCCCTATCCAAGTAACTAATCTCTCCTATATATTATTGAGGAGATTTCTCATGGAAAGGGTTAAGTTAAGAAAGTAGCAAGTAAGCAAGAGATTGATTAGAAAATTAACACGCACTTGAGTGAGGACCTCACATGACGAGACAACAAGAAGGTCATCACAAGTAGTTGATTTTCATGCATGAGCAAGTGTGTGTGTCGAGCCAGAAGCCATCGAAAGGAGACCTATGAAATCAAGACTGTGTTGTGTGCTCACTTTCAATTAATTCAATAATAACATGTCCCTTTCCCATAAATATGATGTCACTTTTATTACATAACTCCTTGATCATATGTATAGACTAGTCATTGAATATATTAATCATTTCTTTTACTTCGATTGGTTCGCTTTGTTGTGATCTGGACAGGACAAGAGAATCGGAGCAAAGCTTGAACAACATAGATCTAAGGAAATCGTTCATAAAGTATGTCCATAACCCTTATCTCTTAGTTCATTCAATAGCCTAGATCTAGGGAAAGAGTATTATTCTGTCCTCGCTTTGTTCTAGATACCGTGTGGATCTAGGAGATTGGTTTATGTCCCACTACCTGATTTATCCTATAACACCATTCAAAACTTTGTGCTTCAACTTCTTGTTGAACCCCTTGATCAATCCAAAGGATTTTCAAGGCCACACAAGTTATACATCCATGGTCTCTGTTTTAAAACGCAGCTAAACGACCATTGTGAATTTGAAAATTGCTTGATTAGGATGAATCCTTTAATCTGAGGTATGGTGTTTAAAAAATAAGTTTAGGATGATTTTGTCTTTATTTTTAATTAGAATACATGATTAGTTTTCATAGATTACCTCTAGTATGTTGCTCATTGATTCAATAAAACACTATCTAGTTGAATTGATATAACTAGCTACATAATCGTGAGGTTCAGAGCTGGGGTTAAAATTTGAATTTCCTTTTTTTACAACCAAAATGCAATTTGAAATCATGTATTCTTGTGTGTTTACAGTACATAGGATTTCTAAAGAAGATTTGAATCTTTGGTGGCATCTCTCAGCATGCAATTTCTTTATGTGGTTTTAGAATAGTCTGTTAGTTTTGATAACAATGAGAACTGAGGTTGCATCCCCACAATTTTTGAAACAAATTTGATGATATCCACAGAAAACGTTTTGATCCCGCGGACCTTTATAAATGTATTTTTTGTAAACTAAGAACCATGGCTGCCTCGAGAAGAAACCATGGATTTATGATTGACAGAATTGAATGTGGAATTTGATATTGGCACGCTTTTTTAGCTTCGATACATCGTATTTTTGTTCAAGTTTTGGTCATTTTGATTTGTAATTAAATTGTGACTACTTTAAATATCATGGTTTATTACAACATTGATGTGATGAAATTTATATAATGTTCGTGGTTTCTATGTCTCTCATATTATATACAACAATTAATATGTTCAAATTTGATGATTAGAAGTTTAATCTTTCTTATTCAATGAGTAGTTATATACAAATTTTTACAGCCAGATTTATCCTAATGTGATCATTTGTAAAATCATAAAATTGTTATCATTTCTTCTCTTATGTTCTGTTATTACCATTCGATCATTACTGCTTCATGTGTTTACGAGAAGCATTGGTAATATCTAGTGTGGGTTGGCCTCATCAAACAACAAAATTAGATGTTATACACAGGACGAATAGGAGATGCGACATGTTAAGTTCGCTTTGTTTTATTTTATTAGTTAAATCAATATAGAAAGTTCCTGTAATCTAAACACATTCTACTATTCCTCTATGTTTTCAATTAGACAGTTTCTATTTTGTTTCTTGTTTATAAAAGTTATAAAAATCAAAAAGATCGAATGATAGTTTTGTTGTCATAAATCAATCCATATTTGAGTTTCTCAGATTTAGATTAAAATTTGCATTTTTTAAATATTACACATATATTAGAGATATAATCCTATAGATATATTGTAGAGCTATTTTATAAATACTAGTCAGTGAACTGTAAGTATATTGTAGATTTCTATATAGTGTTCAACTAGTGTTTTTCATTAAGTGGCTTTGCTGCTTACTTTCTTAGGGACTTTAGATCGGCCAAGGAGCCGCCGCTAAACCTGTCGGAGGGGATTAATCCAAACGGATTGGGTTGGTAGACAACCCTGCACCGATTCACCCTCCGCTGACAAGCGGTTGATTTCACTATCACTGCATACAACCGTTACGAGTTGTATAGTTCTTTCTATGTTCCTTCATATTTTTGATTCATAACATACCACAACCATTCTAACCGAGGAATCCTCCCAATCCTTCTTCTCATGCATCTGTGCACACCACAAAAAATTCATTCGTGACTGCAATCCTCGTGGATTGGAGCACCGGGCTAACAGCTGTTTCAAATGTTGGAAGCTTCTCTCACATTATTATTTTGTCCATTGAAATTTCTTTCTCCTTTCCTTTGCAAGGAAGTGATGGGTTGACCTATCCTTGAGAACCCTGCAATAACCGGAATATCCAA
This sequence comes from Picea sitchensis, assembly GCA_010110895.2. Lineage (NCBI taxonomy): Eukaryota > Viridiplantae > Streptophyta > Pinopsida > Pinales > Pinaceae > Picea > Picea sitchensis. The sequence goes on from SNQJ01S0097206.1 coordinate 18,444, forward strand.
CTACACCTATAAAGGATCTGGACTGTCACATTTCAATGTTGATCATTTCTAATGGCTTTATCTTCTCGTGGATCCATGACTATCCCATGTTTTGAAATGATATGTCCCAAATAATGGATCCGCTTTTTATAGAATGAGCACTCCTGCTCACCGTAGTACAATTGCTTCTTATCAATGTCCTCTAAACATACCTTCCTCTGACTTGGATTACACTAGGATGTCATCCAAAAGACTATGACAAACTTGTTCAGATATTCTCCTCGAATATGCCATTCATTGGGCAATATTAAAACAACTGGAGCATTTGATAACCCAAATGGCACCATCAGTGGAATTCATAATGACCATACCTTGTTCTCGAAGTAGTCTTGTTGATGTTCTCATCTTTATCTTTACCTAGTGGTACCCTGACCTCAGATCTATGTTTGAAAATATCTTGCATCCTTCAACTGATCAAAGAGATCATCGACCTTGGCAAAGGATACTTGTTCTAATAGTCACTTTGTTCAACTGCCTAAAAATCGATGCACAATCTCAATGTCCCTTCTTTCTTATTCAATGTAAACAGGACCAGGCACCCCAAGGTGACACACTTGGGTGTATATACCCCTTCTTAAGAATTTCTTCAAGCCGCACTGCAATTTTTCAAACAGTACCATTCTTTAAGGAGCTTTTGATACTGGAGTTGCTCCTGGCATCAGTTTTATAGAGAAATTAATATCTCTTCAGTAGTCCAGGTACCTCCTGGAATACATCTCCAAAATCTTTTAATATTGCATGATCTTCAATATTTGGCACCTTATCCTTAGGTTATTTTTCCATATGAGCTGTAGTCATTTGCCAACCCTTCCTATATAACACTTCTTCAACTCATTGTTGAGATTTCTTGATAGTAACTAAATTCTTTTGACTCCTTTTGCACTTTCCTTGGGTTTCCTTTTCTTATCCAAGGAAAGTGAATTCATTATAGCATAATAGTCTAATATGGCATAGTTTTGTTCCAACCAATCCATCCCCAATGATATTCATAGGAACCCAGTTAAAGATGTTCAATTCAACCTTGTGCTCAGTCCATTCATGCTCACTGGATGTGACTTAACCAACTCAACAACCTTTCTCTGGGCTCTTGTATCCAGGTGCACTAACCAATATTTTCCATGATTTCTTCTTGAAAATGAAACTTTCCACCATTCTAGGATCTATATAACTATGACTATCTCCAAAACCAAATGAAATACTGGTTGTTGATCATACCTTAATTTCATCATATATGACCTGATATTTTTTCTTGCTTGTTTTCCAGGTCTACGTAGATCCTTGGTACACTTTTTCCCACATGTCCTCCATTGTTTCTACCTATTGAACATTTTGGAAAGCTCTCACCTTGTCATTTATGTGGGGAAACTTCTATGCTTTTCCTATGGATTTCTTTACAACCCCAGCATTCCATAGGTGATTGTCTTGGAATTTTCCCACCTACTTCAACCTTCCTTTGCCTCTCTAAAAGATGGTTATCCTTTGAGGATTGTTTCTAAAAAAAGGATGACTTAGTTCCCTCCTTCCTCTGATCCAACTTGAATTTTATCTTGTCTTCCCAAGATTTTTCCTTTCTTATAATTTTCTCATTGTTGCTCATATAAAGATTTTTCTCTCCTTATAGTTCTTCCATAGTTTTAGGATCATCATATCTAGATATTTTCAATGATGGAAGGTGGAAGTCCACTCATATATACCTTTTTGAATTTTAATAGTCTCATCTTTGATGAAAAAGACATACTGCCAATTCCAAAACCTTCATTCATATTCATCAATGGTCATACTACCTGTACCTTGAGTTCAAAGAACTCTTTTCATCTTCTCATAGTATCTCTTAGTCAAGCATTTTTTTCAAAATAATTATTGAATTCCTTCCAACAATTTTTCTCTTTAATGTGTTGCACTTGCACAAGTTGATCCCACCACCATGGATGCCTTCCTTTCAGCTTATACATTGTACCTCTTTTCCTTCCGAATGAGGAATAATTCTCGCTAGCTGGAAACATTTCTCATGCCAGTGCAGCCACACCTGGCATCTTCCTCCCTTCGCGGTGCTCTCTATCAAACATAGGAGGTTTAATATTGTTCATCCACCCTTCATCCCCACCTTATATCTTATGCTTTATGGTAGAAGATGGGATTGAACTACTTTGTTCCCTCCCTCTTTGAGTGCCCTTGGGAGTGATGATGGTGTATTCCAACACTCCTTGATTTCCCCTTTTCTCATCAAGATACCTGGGACTTCCTGATTTACTAGAGTCACCTTCCTTATCCAATTTTATTTTCTATCCTTTCCAAGCTTTGTATCAACTTTAACTTGAATTCTCCCATGTTGTTCCCTGGCTTTCATGATCTTTTTTGTTATCTTCTTCTGAAACTGACATCTTTCTGCAATTTTTTTTCAATGATCTTCATCATGTTTCCTTCCTTATATATTTCTTTCTCCAGATGCCCATTTGAGTTCTATCCTTCAACTCCCAAATGGACATCCATTCCCCTAGCTTCATTCTATGAACCGGAAGAATTTTGTAAATTCCTCCATCTCTCTGCACTAAGCGACAATTCAGTTCTGTTCTGACAATCATTAACTCTGAAAAAACAATGTGAAGTCAATCAAAATTTTTCAGGCCATCATTCCTCAACAAATTCCACGCCAGCATTCATAAACCAATATGATTCAAGAAAATTTTCAAATTCCATTTATGCTGCCTGCTAACAAACTCAGCTTCTTTTCTTTTCTCGAGCCTATTCTCGCACACTTTCGAAAGACTCAGCCCCTTCTCTTAGCCCCAAACCCATGATTTCTTTTCCTCGAAGCTCTATTCCGTAATAATTTTCGAAAGACTAGCCTCTCTTTCTTAGCCCTAAACCCATGTGACCACTGGTCAGGCTGGCAAGGGTTGATAGGTTCTTATTTAGGACTTCAGGCCTTCGGCTTCGGTAGTTTTTAAATCACATCACAACAAATATTCTCAAGTTTCGCATTGGACGAATCCTATGGCGTAGTGTGGATTAATAGTCCACAACTACCCAACATCCAATCTGAAACCCACTATGGAACTTCAATCATCTGAGCTCTAGGGATTTCTGAGTCAAGCTTTGGGATTTTGAGTATTTCATATCCGCACACCTCCAACACCATGAATTGTTAATCTTTGAACACTTCTGTGTCACCTTTGGTGACGCCATTACATCTCGTCACCTCGGTGTTACAAAACTTTTGAAAGTTCATCCTTTCGTTCCCTTATGAACCATCCTTCCAGAGTGTCAGTCTCTCGACTTTTCGACCGGGCGCTTACGCGTGCCCACTGGGACCCATGGTTTTCGTGATTTGAACTAAGATATTGAATAGTCACATCACTTAATGCCTTCAAATTTGTGGGGCATGACCAAGTGGTTTGAATAGTCACATCAATTATTTTAATGTTGACATGTAACCCCATGGTGAAACCTTGGTTTGGATTATGGGACCACCTTCGAGAATTAACTTCCGTGCAACTTTGGTCCCCGCAATGCCTCCTAGACATCGATCTTAATGTATCATGATCACTGCCATGTGGGCCCGCCGCCTTTAACTATGCTATGCAACCCTCAGAGCCCACATAGCAATGCTTCTTGTCAACATTACATGTTGTGGAATGTGGCAGGTATAAGAGAGGTCCACGCCACCCTGTGTGACATCATCATGACTCACCCACTTCAGCTCTTCTGTGGCTTGGGGATTCTTGGCTTCGAGATTTCTCGCCTTTAGCACACACTCATTCTTCAACGCCAAAATCTCCCCGAACAAGCCACCACATGGGTCCCTTTGATGGACTACCATCTCAACTTCGGAGCTTTGGGATTTATTTTTCCTTCATACCATGCCATAACTTCCACCCTTGGATTGATCCAACGGTTCTGGTCCAACTTCGGCCCAATCCAATGGTCGATCTCTTCCCCTCAGATATATGGTGTAGATCCACTTCAGGACTTCGGGCTTCGGGATTTTCAACCTCCTACGCACTCGTTCCTCCCAAAGTGATTTTACCAGAAGTCGACGGATTTCCTCCACTTATCCTCTCTCTCAGATCAATGGGACATATGAACTTCATTACTACGCAGATTTCCAGAGGAACTCATGGCTAACCACCTTGTAATGTTTCTAGATCTGACGGTCGGGAATTGTCCTCCTTCTCATGAATAGATTTCAATGACTACATTACTCTATCACGCCCAATACCATGTATTTCATGGTTTTATAATACCGCTACACCTCGAGCCTTTCAACCCCTTTTCCTTAGAGGGTTTTGGACACTTAGTCAATTTGGTATCTCGTAATTCTTACAAAAGATCTCCACGCCCCTTCATGAGAAAACCTGCCATTTCTCCTGAACTTTTTGATTCAAAGACTCTGTCGATGCACTCCTTTCACCCAGGGACGCTCTCAACCTTGAATTTTATCCCTTTCTCGGCTGCACCACCCAAAAAATATTTTTCTCATTAACCAATAATATGGGTTCATCTAGGTTGTCGAAACCATGGATTTGATGCCAATTTGTAACATCCCCAACCACTAACAAACCAATAAAATCCACTACTAGTACACTTCACTTAGCTCTGATAAAAATTTGTAACGCCCTAGCCACCCAACACGTCGAGCAACGCCATAGAGGAACATACATATATATAACATGCATTTCTATTGAATTTTAAAACAAATAACATAGAATTACTGCTACCATATTGCATCAAATGGAATTGATAGTAATTCCTACATGAAATCCAATGCATGATAACATTTCAAGAATCACATACATGCATAACATACATAATTAAGCATGGAAATGATATTTATCTTTTAACTAGAGAAAAGCCACCAACTACATGCAGACCTTCCAGTAATTTAACCTCCCAGCCTTAAACAACACTTCTCATCACTCAGAGGGTCACCCCTGAAATGGGACTAAAATCCACCAAGCAAGGGATTAGGTTGTAAGTAAGGTCAATAGGAAAGTCACAATTAAGAGGGAGGACTCTTTCACAGGATCCACTTACGTCCACTACACACAAACCCTCATTCCCCACATGCCCGTCTCACCCTGTAAGTATACACTTTCATCACACGGGCCCATTGACTTCTGCTCCACCTCCCTACCTTGGGCTTCAAAGAATATGTCTGGACTGGAATTCTCGAGCATCTCAGAGGCTTCTACTAGGCTCCCTCCTAGAGAAACCACTTCCTTAGCACACTCTCTCACCTAGAGAGAGTTGCTCACAATCCTGACAACTCCTGGGCTTTCTTCAATCCACAACAACCTTCCTGACCTGGAGAGAGAGTTACTCATGTGCCCTATAAACTCCATTTCAAACTACAATAGCTAAGTCGGGTATGGAAAGGGATGGCTCAAGAAATTATAGAGGTGCACAATGGCCACAAGTTCAGCAATGGTAGAAATGGATGGTTTTGTACTTGCTCAGTGCGTGAGTGAACTCGGGTGAGGAGATATGGGGCAGACTCGTCTAGCATAGCAAAGGTGGTGAGAGTGTGAGAGCCCAAAATTGTCTGTATGGAACCTCCCTGTGTGAGTGAGTGAGTGAGTCCATTCATCCCCAACAACAAGAATTTCCTGTTTGTGCATGTGCCTGATATGACACCTGTCTCTCATGAAGCACATGCCTTTCCCTTTGGAAGTCACCCATCCTCCCTAAGGAACTCGTGATAAAACATATCCTTTTAAACAACTTTTGGAATAATAATAAATTATTATTCTCTTTGACTCCTAAGACCTTAGTATTAGCCCCTATTTCCAACCTCACCTCTCCCCTTACCCAACCTAGTGGAGCTCAGTCCCCCATTCTTTATCGTGGGTCAGCCCACACTAAAGAATGTTTTTATATTAATAATATGAATATTTAGATGTACAAACAGGCTCCCTGGCCTTTAACACTCAGGCGTCGCCTACTAACACATAAGCCTACCAACTTATAATTCTCGGCTCACCATCCTACAAAACATGTTTACAATTCCATAATACAACTAGGCTTGTCCTAGGGATATTACACCAAGGAAATTGAGTACCAAGTGAAAAGAATGATGTACCCCACCGAGACACAAGAAAAGATGAGATACAAGCTAAACAATCCAATGGACAAGCAAGTTGATCTTGTTTTCCCTAATTTTCACCAACAACAGAAATTTATATCAGCAAGTAATTGATTATTAAAGTTGCTACAAGATGTTAAAAGTCAGGTAGATGATGCAAGAGATAAGCTAGCAATAACTAGAGTGACTCAAGTATGAAAGCATAAGCATTTAGCAATGAAATAATGTTGTTATAAACACATATTGCAGAGATATATTATCACCCTTATGGCTGTAGAAACCAGTTACAACATAAAATTTCAACCCACAAAAGTACAAGTAAACCACCCAAAAAGTGTGTTGAGACTAGTAGATTATTATGGCAGCTTGCTAACAAATATTGATGGTTGAAATATGAGTTATAAATAAAAAAGAGAGTCTTTTGCATCCCTAATGGTTGTATTTTATTTAGTTATATCTCTAAGAAGACCAAGAAAAACTAGACTCCCTAGAGGCTTTAGCAACATCAAAGCATCAAGAAAATATTATATCTTGCACAATATCAATGTCTCATTAAATCACGTTTATCAATGCAAACAATTTATTTCTCCAATGCAAACTTCATATTAGTGCCTTTAAAATTTGGGTTAATGGAGTCTTGAAAATCATGAGTTATATCAACAAAATTCCTAAGGGTGTAAATCCTCTTACTCCCTGTGGGCATGCAACTCAAACTAAGGTATATCTAGGAGAGTGTATACCCTTGTACTTATCCTATAAAACTTGTGATAAATGAATTGTAAACAAGCAAATGAGATGAATATTAATAGAGGGTGTATCCAACCTTCCTAGTTTCAACCAACAATAATTATGAAACGGGCAAGAAGAACTAACAATTGTAGATTTTCCCTACCAATTCCAAGAGATAGTGAAGAACAAACCTTAGTTCACCAAGAAATTACCATTCATAAGCAAGAGAATAAATATCCAAGAGGTGTGAACCACCTTAGCTCAACAATTCACCAAGAAATATCACCAATAATCATTTTCACAAGAGAGAGATATCAAATTGCCCAAGTAGGGCACAAATTTCAGCCACTAGTCTCTACAATGGGAGAGCTATGATCAAAATGAAATAGAAATGATCTCTATTTATAAAAATCCTACCTAAAGTGTTTCTCCACTTAGGGTAAACCACAAATTAAGGGGCCAAAACCCTTTACTTTTCCCGCTAAATTTAGATTTGATTTTGCACATAAGAAACCCAAAAATAAAGATGACATCACCCTTCTAGGGCAACCCATTTGGAATCAAGAAAGGAATTTGAGCTTGATATGACATTATGTTGGGCCTCTAATGCCTTCTCCTCAAGAACTATGATATTCAAGGTGTTCCTCTCAATCCAAAGATGTCAAGTGTCAATCAATAACATCACCACCACCAAAACATCCATCTCATGCATGACATCACCCCCTAAATGAGGTGCTCTAGCCTCCAAAGGCTAGCATCATCATTCGTATTGGTCCATGGTATCCTTACCTGTGGGATTCCCATGGAATCCCAAGTTAGGCTTGTTCTTCCAAATTTGTCCACCAATTGGGTCCTACAAAGACAATGAATACACCTCCAAGGATATCAAGTCAAATGCATCATGATACATACATCAAATCAATAAAATATCCATCTAAGAATGTACATCCAAACCACCAACAAATGCCGTAATCATACCTTTCCAAGTTAGGGTATGGGAGGGTTGACAAACCCACCTATTGGGTGAATCATACCCCGTTTAGGAGTGTTTCCCAAGTTGGCCCCTTTCTAAGACATGTGGATAAAGTGACATGGATAAGGGAAAGAATTTTTGGCATGGGGTTCACGACATACAAGGGATTGTAGTATCTCATTTTATAAGTGCCTTTGTAGAGGGTGTGTTGCAACTGCTTTCAATGCAACCTTTTCCAAGCCCATTTATTGACTTTTGTTCATTTAATATGTTTCCAAGTTCAATCCAAGGTGGGGATTCTACCTAAGAACAAAAAATAGTTCCCACCTTAACTTCACCCCTAGTCACACTGGCTGCTTCCAACGGTACCAAATGCTTACAAGCACGGTAATTTCGCTACGCACAAAGTTATGTTGTGGAGATTGCGATGAATCTTGGACCCCCAAACATTGTATCATGTGTCGCGTGGAAATTGCAACGACCAAAGGATATCATCGTCTATGAGACGACCTAAGGATGTAGTATCGTTGTCGTCACACAAAAGACGACCGAAAGATGGTTTCATATGAAAGATGATCGAAAGATGTTGTTTCACGAAATATGACTAAAATATGTCGTCAATAATCTAAAGATCCATCGAAAGTTTCATCGCATCTACGTAAAACCCAAAGTTTTTGCTGCATGAAATAATGACCGAAAAGTTGTCATCGCATGAAAACTTAATCAAATTTGTCGCTGGTAACTAAGATGACCTTTAGTTCATCGCCCGGTGATGAATATGGCGATGAAGTTTCAATACCGGGCCAATGAATTATTAATACCCATCGACAATGATAGCTGACGGATCCGAAGTTTTAAAAAATGAGATTAAGATTAACAAAATTGATAGACAGTTGGCTTAGGCTGTTGGATAGCCGGTATGGATTGTTGGTTTTCATTGATGTAAACTATTGGAGTGATATTATAGATTGATGTCCCCTTAGTGATTGATGTAAACCCTGCGCATTACTTGAAGAACGACCCGTAGCACAAAGGTTTGGGGTAATGGACCCAAGTTTGTTTGATGTAACATGACTCATTATTTTGTCATGGTTGATAATAAGTACAAAATACGAACTGCAAAGTGGTCCCTTTATGGTGAAATCTCTCACGGAAGATCGCCAGACGGATTGAGTTATCCTAGAAGTAAGGATTAGAGAACCCATGATTATTTGTGGAAATGAGATGAAGGTCATGAATTTATCGCTGAAACTATCCTATATGGATAGTTCTTATCATTTCCATTTCCGTGGTATGTGGAATCGCCACATAACTCCTCACGGTTAGAGAGTTATGGCCATGAGAAGTTGAGAACCCAGTTTGGGTAATGGACCCAAGTTTGTTTGATGGATAATGGTATGAGTTTTGATATATTTCAGATAATACTATTATATATGGATATTACATGTCATTCCATTTGTGGTAGTATGTGGAATCATCGCTATAACTCCTCATGGTTTGAGAGTTATGGCCCACGGTTGGAGGACCTCATATGTCATCTAGAAGCCCCAAAAGGTCATCAAAGTAGTCAAAGTGGTTTGAGATTTTAAAAGGTAAAATACGTGCGAAGTGATGAGTGTACCATAATTCAAATTGAATACAAAAAATTTATTTCCAATTATAAATTTAATGGATAAATTAGAAGTGGGTTAACCCTAAAATAAGGAAAGTGGTCAAAGTGACCTAGAAGATGTTTTTAAGGAAGCTACTTGGAGAGTATAAATAAGTGGCAAGGCTCTCTCATTTTAGATCACACTTGAGAATATTAAATATCTATAGGTGTTTGAGGTAACCAAAGGATATCTAAGACAAATTTCTGAGGGAAGGTGAAGAAACGAAGGCCGGAATTCAAGGAAGGATAAATTCTTTTGATGATGCTTTTTAAGGTATGTTATTTACAAGTCATCTCACCATTTTCACAATAACCGTTTTTCTAGAACGATACATAACGTGAAATTTATATTACATTGAGGAAACATATCCAAGTATCTGTGGTAAAAAAATCATCTTGTGGTTCATTGTATTTTTGGAGTTACACTCCGTGGAAAATAGGGTTTTTGGCTAGTCCTGAAACTAGTCTAAAACATGTGTTCCGGGTAAAAAAGTCATAACTTCTTCATAACATATCCAAATTCAGTAAGACCAAATTTTTTGGTTATAGTATTGTCTTTAGTATGTTGTGTAACAGTTTCAGATTGATTCAACAAATATTTCATGCGGGGAATTCTCTACACAATCACTCTCTAGAATAAGCCAGAATTTCGCAAGGTATGCCATTTTTGCTATAACTCCTTTTCTGAGAGGTTTCAAGTAGTGAAATTTGGAGGAATTGCATAAAACACACTGAATAACATTGCGTATCAGTTTCATATCTTTATTAATTATAGGTACATATCTATTATTATTTCAAGTTAGGGTTTTTGACTAATCCAAAACTAGTCATGTGAGACTAAAGAAAAGTTTGATGAAAATTCCAATCTCTTGTTGTTAAATTTAAGTAAGGTTTGCAGGTATGCGATCATATACATCACGTCTATTACATAGTTACAAATCATATTTGGATGATGAAATTGATGAGGGATTTTGGTAAAGGTACATGTTGGGTACATGGTCGAGACAAGTAGTTGATGAGTTGGCACATACATGAGGAGTATAGTTGATGATGTTGGTACATATTGATGAGTCATAGTTGATGAGTAGGTGACACATGATTGGTACATACTTGGTACATGGTTGGATTCACTTGTTTATGGTACAGGTTGATTACAGGTTGTTTGTTACATGTTGGTGCATGGTTGATGCACTTGTTTATGGTACAGGTTGATTATAGGTTGAGGTACAGATTGATGCATGGCTGATGCATGGTTCAGGTTTATTGGTACAGGTTTACAACTGTATATCTCATAGTGATAGTGTGACAATGGTTCCATCATTCTACTTCTACTTCAGGGAAGTTGGACGGGGAAAGGACAGGTGGTTGTAGCCACCTTCCAGTTGTAGCTGGAGAACATACGGGGTTTGATGCATGAGAATCGCTCCACCTCAGCAACACGCTAGCATTCCAACACATCAGTGCACATTTCAGAGAGGGAGAGGCATTAATCCTCCCATTTTAAAATTTGAAATATAATCCTATACAGATTCATGTTGTAAGCTTGAGTGAAAACCAAGCCATATCTCTGAATAGAAAGAAGATAAGGTCACCTTTAATGGTTGACAGGTTGATGTCTTTAGGTTCAATTCAGACTAGAAGGCTATTTATTAAAATTTCAATGTAATATATGAGGTTAGGTGAGGTAGGATAAGCTTGTAGATCCCTCGCTTTGTTATTAAGGAGACTTGAGAGAGAGATCTCAGGTAGAGAGAGTCTTAGGAGACTTAAGAGGTAGACTAGTCCTGAGAGAGATATTGAGAGAACTGGGACTCTGTTACAGTCCAATTTTTGTAAACATTTGTATAGACACACAGAGATAATACAAAATTCGTTTTCCCTGCATGCAGTGTGTTTATGTATTTGTGTTCATATTTATGTTTATATGTATTTCATGGTTTGAATGCATAAACTGATGAAGTATTGAATGAGTTTCAATTGTTTCTCATCTTTGAGTTTCAAGTGCAAGGAGTGCACATTGTCCGCAAGGCGTGTGTTGACAGAGGTGAGTTAACCTCGGGAAAGATCAGGAGAGATACCGTTGAACCTTCATCAGCAAAAGTGCAAGGAGTGCACAGGAAGAACTATGTGATTGAGTTAAGAGAGAGACAGAGTTCTTGAACACTCTGAAAATAAGGATCTTTGCAAGGTGTGCATTGAGCAAGGAGAATGTCAGGAGGGAGAGAAGAATTTATTTTTAAGAAATCCTTCGGGTCTGAGTTTGACAAAATCTCATAAACGCAAGGAGTGCATATGATACAGACTTAGTCCAAAATATCAGAAGAGATAACGTTTTCAAAAGCGTAACCAAGATTCAAATAGTCAGGTTCGCAAGAGAAAGTTCAAAGGCCAAGAGCTTTGAACACTTTCAAAATCTTCCAAGTCTAGAGAAGGTGGAATCTCAGGAGGAGGAGCGACAACAACTGTTACATTGGTTGAGGGAAAGGAGCTTTGGACCGTTAGATCTATGTCCAATGAACGAAGGAAGTGCAGAGGAGAGGAACAGACCCAATTTTTTGGATCTGAACGCAGAGGACCAGCACCCGTTGGATCTGGAGGTAAGTGCACAAAACTTAATGTGTGCACCGGAGATTGGACTCATCAAAGTCCCAAAGTGAACAGGGATTGTCCATCGTCCATGGTGACAGGTGGAAAAAGATATGAGTTTTCGGGTGAAAGCACTCTGGGAGGAACAAGTGCACAGGAGTTGAAAATCCTGAAACCCGAAGACCCAAAGAGGATAGAGGTTGCCAAATCAAGGGGGAGACACGCGTCAAGAGATCGTGTGTTTTGGTTGAAATCACTCTGGGAGAAACGAGTGCATCGGAGTTTGAAATGCGCAAAGCCCGAAGAGCCGAAGAGTCGAGAGTCGTCGATTTGCGAGGAGACACTTGTCAATAGATCGTGAGCTCCAGGTAAGTTATAGTGAGGTTTCAGTTGAGAACTGAGATCACTGAATCCTGAAGGGCCGAAGAGAATCTGGACTGTCAGATCCAGAAGAGCACGTGGTGAAAGATCGTGAACTCTGGGTGAAGTCACTCCAAGAGACTTTGAAGGATAAGGGTTTGAGATTGTCGAAGGTCGAAGTCCCAAAGAAGACGATAGTCGTTGATCTGGGTTGGACAGGTGTCACCCGATCGTGAAATTTGGAGGATCGTACTTAGGGGTTTTTGTGAAGTGGTGTTTCGGAAATTTCCAAAGCGCCAAAGGCCAGAATGATTAAGGGTCATTGATCCCAAAGGAAGAACGTAGGTCGTTGATCTACAAAGGGACACATGGAGGACGTAGATTCACTCCATTAGACAACCATTGAACAATCATTGTATCAAGAGAGGACAAGTGTCAGAAGATCCGACACTCCGGAATATTTCACTTCGGATATTTGTGGTTGTTGATATTTGAGAACGTCGAAGGCCGAAGTCCCGGAAACAATGAGAGTTGTCGATGTGAAGGATGACATGCGACACCAGATCCAGAACTCCAGAAAAAA
>SNQJ01S0097206.1:55112-82715 GCA_010110895.2 Picea sitchensis
CATCTAGGATAGTTTCACCAACAATTTCCTTGATCTTCATCTCGTTATTCCTCATACAAGCATGGGTCCTCCAACCTTTCTTCTAGGATAACTCAATCTGTAAAGCGTCTTCCCGTGAGGGCTTTCATCATAAGGGGACCACTTTGGAGTTCATCCATTTGTACACCTTATCAATAGTGATAAGACAATAATGAGAGCATGGGTCCTCCAACCATTCTTCTAGGATAACTCAATCCACAAAGCGTCTTCTCGTGAGGGCTTTCACCATAAGGGGACCACTTTGGAGTTCATCCATTTGTACACCTTATCAATCATGATAAGACAATAATGAGTCATCTATACATTTTTACAACAATGCATCATATACCAATGGAACCACATCGATCCATCTTCATCATGTGTTAATGACAACTCATTGATCCATCTTCATCTATGCATTCTCATCAAGGACAATACATATTATATTACATAAATCATCAGTCAATCAATACTTTGACATCAATCAATCACTTGACATCAATCAATCACTTGACATCAATCAATAAAACTATTGGCATCAATGACAACATGATCCAACATAACGGGCATACCTTTGTCACAACTGGTAATCTTCCTTGAGGTAAACAACAGTGACCAGGGAACCTCCTCAACCTTTGAGTTTTTAAACCACTTTTGTCCCACGGATGGCAGACTGGCGGCTTGGCTAATGAAATTTTCATTTAATTCAAGCTGGACATCTCCTATTTTATCTCTGAAACCATCGAACGTTAGCGCGAATTGTTGAGCGACTGTTAAATTAAAACCCTCAAACTTTTCAACAAAGACCCGCCAACCATTCCTCTCTAAGTCTTCTTGGGAATTATCAAACGATAACAAAGTCTGGACACCGTTGGGCTCAATTATCACTAAAGGGGCCATGGCTAACAACACAATATTGACAGGGTATTTGGCAATAGGGTTCAACAGAGTAAGCACAAAGCCATTTCCCTGAGCTTCCCCAAAACAATGCGAAAAGAGCTCGAAATGGTAGGCAGGAACGTTAATGCATATGTGTGTGAGGAAAAATCGTATAGATCGAGGCCATGCAAACACATCATACCATGCTGTACTTGGAATGACACCTTGGTGTAATGGTACACATAAAATCATAACAATTGAAAACCATCATATGCATATCCATAATTCGATCAAAAAATCAATATATCAAATAAACAGTTGAATCAAAGTTTTTATAAATTAAAATCCCATTATATTAGTCTAATTCTAGATGGGTGGTGGTTTAATACACATGTAACCAAGGTGTGTTCGAGACCAAGGGGTTATACCATGAAAACAACCATGCTCATAACAACATAAAACAAATCGACGATAAACCATATGAACATTAACCCTTTGATGAAATCAAACATGAATTCTAGTTGTTTTGTTTTCATACTTGCAGTTATGAAAATGAAATCGAAAAGCAGGTATATAGAAAACGACGTATAATGGTGTTGTTTAAAGAGAAAGGTTACGACGAGTAATGAGAATTTAAAAACCCTGTGTAGGAAACTTGTAAAAATAGAGATTAATATGGCTGCCAACACCAAGTTAGAGTGAAAATTATGTATGACAACCTTACAGATACCTCAAATATTGCTTCACTTCCAACGAGCCTGTTCAGTACCCCAATGAAGTTATCTATCTTATATTTTACTTTATTTCCTTTCACCACTTCGAATCATAATTATGCATTTAACCTCAGATATTGCTTCACTGTCAGCGAGTCTGTTCAGTACCCCGATGAAGTTATCTGTCTTATATTTTACTTTTTGAATATGAAGTGGGGGAAATTAGTGGTAGTAAGTATACCATGGATGGTATCTATGTAAAATTTTCAATGTAGGTCTATCAACTTGCTTTGATTACCCTGGACCAACCCTTTTTTAACTTTCAAAGCACCTTAGTCTGCAGGGAAAAAGGGGAAGATTAATTCCAAGGGTCTTCCTTCGAGGAAGCCTAAATCCTTAGAAAATTGTTAAGAAACCTAGGAAATTCAGGATCAGCCTAAGCATAACTTTGTTTAGTCAGAGAGTGAGGAGACATGAGGATTGATTTACCTTTTAAGAACTATTTTCCAGCTTCCAAAGTTAAGACGTAATCTCTTCTCCCTCTGTGAGAAAACTGGAAAGATGTTTGGTCTTTTAAGAAGGAAAACTGAGGATAGAAAGGGGCGATGGAGAAAAGACTTGGAAATCGAAAAATAGGGGTCATGAATTAAACCCAACTTTTGGAACTCTTTCTCAGAGATGCTTTTATTTATTTATTTATTTCAATTACCTCTTATCTTATTCTAGGTGAAACTCTTAGGGCCTAGATTTTGAAATCATTCTCTTAGTGACCTATCACACTTACGAGACAACCACCACACTTTTTTATAAAAACACCTTTGAAAAAATAAACTTTTCTGGAATTCACATCTTTGCCTTACCATTTTCATTCTCTTTTGAAATAACGGAAAATCTTATCTATCACCTATTTTCGGTGAATTTATCTTCCACTATAAGGCTGTCTATTTGCTACTTTCACTTGTCAGGCTGTCAGCCATAATCCTGTAAGGGAACAATACGAAGAGTATCAGGGATTTTAAAAGAATTGAATACATTGAGAATTTTGTATCCCTACTTCTTAGAAAAACATTAACCTATTTTTTTTTTTTTGTTTTGTTTTTTTTAATATTTACAAAATGCGAGTAGACTTACCAAAGAAAATTATGAAAAAAGAATAAACAAACCGGTATATACAGTGGGAATTCTGGAAATCAACTATTCCATATAGTGTTTTAAATAATGCCCGTTGACAGGGGCGTTCAGGATTTTACCGTCCAAATTTTCTAATAAAAACAAATTTTTTCCTTCAGGAGATGCAACCTTGAACGGTCCATACCAGATGTGGTCGAATTTACCATGTTTCGCCGAGTCTTCCTTCCTCGCATCCCATTTTAAAATAAAATCTATGGGGAAAAAATCCCTATCTTTGGCCTTACAATCGAATAGTGATTTCATGTCGTCCTGGTATTTCTGCAACCTTTCGTCCACTTCAGCCCTATGCTGTTGGACTTCAATAAGCCGATTTATCCTTATTGTGACATGATTTGGTTCTTCCTTCTCATCTTGCCAAAGTTTCATTACAGGAAGCACTAGGTTTATAGGTAACACTACATCGGTCCCGTATACCATTTGGAAAGGAGAAGTGCCGATATATTTTTTCGTGCTTATCCGATTTGCCCACAGAGCGTATTTCAACTGCACATGCCATAATTTCTTGTTTTCGCTCAACACTTTCTTAATTATATTGATTAAGATTTTGTTTGAAGACTCGGCCAACCCATTTCCCTGGGGGTAATACGCAGTGGAATGACCAAGAACAATATTGTATTTTTGGTAGAAACTGACCATAGCCATAGATTTAAAGGCCTGAGCATTATCTATGACTATCTTTCGGGGGCATCCGAATCTAGATAAAATATTCTCTTCTAAAAAATCTATTACCACTGAATCTGTAGCCTTTCTGGTTGGGATAGCCTCCACCCATTTGGTGAAGTAATCTGTTGTAGTCAGGATCCATATATGCTAAGCGCTAGAATGAGGATTAATTTTGCCTATGAAATCTAATCCCCATTGCTGAAAAGGAGCTTTCGTTTTGACTGGAACCAATGACATCGCTGGGAGCTTATGCTTACCTGTGAAAAATTGGCAAGGGTTGCAAGCTCGGACCTTGGTGTTGATGTCCAAGAAAAGTTTGGGCCAATAATACCGTGCCCTCAGGATCTTATAAGCCATTTCCCTCCAGGCATGGTGTCCTCCACATATTCCTTTGTGAAATTGGCTTATGACCCTTTCTGTTTCTGATTCGACCAAACAAACCAACAGGAAGCCAAGAGGGTCCTTCCAATACAATTTTCTTTTGGATATATAGTATTTGACCACATGTAGCATCAACATTCTGGCTTTAGCTGAGGTCAAGTCACTTGGGCACTTCAAGGTCAACAGGTAGGACACTATGTCTTTATACCAATCTGATAAAGCAAACTTCTTTGCGATTCTGATTTCAACTATTTGTTCATCGAGTTCGTTAATTCCCACACACTCTTCACTTCTGTGTAAGCCATTTATCTCGAGAGCTATGAAATTTGATTCAGCTAAGAGTTTAGCTAAACCTTGCCCCTTCACTAGTTTCATTGGTTTAATCTCCAAATCGAATTCTTGAATTTTGGCAAGCCACCATCCTCTTTTGCCATCACTATTGGACTGAACCAAAATATCTTTTACGGAACTAGTGGGTACGTATGCAATCACCTTAGAATGTAACACATAGGTTCTGAAATCCTTTAATGCCTTCACCATAGCATATGCTTTTTTTTCCATTATATTATATCTAAGTTCGGTGTCTCTAAGACTTTTGCTAAAAAAGGCTATCGGTTGCTCGAAACCTTCTTCATTTTTTTGGAGGAGAACCACAGCTAGTGTGTGTTCGGAGGTGAATGAGAAAATAAGAAAATCATTTAGATAATCAGGGCTTTCTAGTATAGGTGCCTCACTTATAACCTTTTTGATGCGTGCGAACGATGCTTTAGCTTCCGCTGTCCATCTCACTTCGCTGTTTTTCTTTAGCATATCTGTGATCAATTTCACGATTTCAGCAAAGTTTGGAATAAATCTCCTCAAAAAATTTATTTTTCCTAAGAATGACTGAATCTCTTTTACATTCCTAGGAATATTTATTGTGTCTATAGCTTCAACTCTTTTAGGGTCAATTCTAATTCCATCTCGAGACACAATATGGCCCAAAAGTTTACCTTCTTGCATAGCGAAGTGAGACTTTTTGGGGTTTAAAGACAAACCAAATTTGCGGCATTTTTCAAACGTTTGCTTGAGATGTATCAGATGATCTTCATCAGATTTAGAAAAAACAGTTAGATCATCAAGATAGATAACCACAAATTTGTCTCTTTCACCAATGAAAGCGATATCCATAGCCCGTTGGAAAGTAGCACCTGCATTCATCAAACCAAAAGGCATCTTATCATACATAAATGTACCCCAAGGGGTGGTAAAAGCTGTGTTTTCTTTATCATGTTCACAGACGACGATTTGATTGTACCCATAAAAACCATCGATCATTGACATCCTATTTTCCCCAACTACTTTTTCTAAAACATGATCCATTTTGGGTAAGGGGTAATTATCTTTGAGGGATGAATTATTAAGATTTCTGAAATCTACACAGTCTAATTTCTCCATTTTTCTTTCTAACCGGGACCAGGTTTTCTACCTAATCAGAGTATCTCAATAGTACAATTATTTTTTCATCTAAGAGTTTGTTGACTTCCTTTTCGATCACGGGAAATAAAATAGGATTAATTTGTCTGAGTTTTTGTCTAAAGGGTTTGACACCAGGTTTCATGGGTATCTTATGTTCGATCACAGAGGTGTCATAGGTTCTCAGCTCTTCATATGACCAAGTAAAAACGTCCTTGTACTTTTTAAGAAACTCTGCATACTTACTTTTAGTTTCTGGGGGTAAATATTTGGATAGTTTCACCAACCGAGGGTTTTCTTTAGTACCTATGTCACAGTCTTCAACCTCTTTAGGTTGAGGCTGTAGAGTGGATTTTGAAGGGATATCATCTTGATTAAATAATCTTTCCAAGGGAATCAAGCCTTTGGGAATTTGGTTATTTTTAAGAACAAGCATTCGGTGATTCACGATTTTATTGTGAAACTCTTAAGGATCCTCCCCTCCTGCATGATCTAAATAGGATCATTTTGATTTTCTTGATCAGTATGCATTTCGACAAATTCATCTATTGATTCTAAAAGTTTGCGAAGCTGTTCATCATCCTCAAAGACTTGCCAATGCTGTATGTTATTCGGTATTGAAGGTCGATGCCTCATTTGTATGTGATACTTTAATTTAAACGCGACGGGAGGTGTGAAATTTGAGGCTGCTTTGGCTAACGCATCAACCTATTGGTTTTCGGTTCTTGGAACGAAATGAACATTCACAGAGGAGAAGAAATTCTCGATCAGATCCCATACACAATTCTTGTAGGACCTCAACCTAGGATGTTTGGCCTGGTACTGTCGGTTTACCTATTTTATGATTAACTCAGCGTCATCGAAGACTTCGAGGTTTTTTATTTTCATTCTCCTAGCGGCTTCTAATCCTAAAACTAAGGCTTCATACTCGCATATGTTATTTGTGTAGTCCATGTTACACTATAGCCTATAGGAAAAGGGGATTAAAAATTGATCATCAGGAGCCATAAGGAGTGCCCCTGCTCTAGCTCCTAAGTAGGATGAAGCACCATCAAATTTTTTTTTCCATATGCCAGTACTATACATTTTTTTAATTTTTTCTTTTTCTGTGTTTTCTTTTGTACAACTTTCGTTTATACCTACTTCAAAATCATCATCAATAGATAAGATACAATTTCCTAAATCTTGATCAACAATATATATAGGGTGGTTATTTGGGTTATGTGGATCACCCACCATGAATGCCAACCTAGTCTCTCTATAAAGACGCGTGTATTGTCCTCCAAAAACTAGAATCATAGCGTATGTCATGTCAAGATGGAGAGATCCTCCAAGCTTGGCTCCCCATGATCTAGATAAAAACATACCATACTTCGGAGGGATTTCAGCGACCACTACGTCCATAAGAATCCTTTTTGCGGGTATTTGTGCCAAATTGACCACCAGGTCTTTAATCATACCTATGCATTTGACCTTTCTTGAATCAAATGAATATAATTCTCCATATGGCCTGGTGATTTCTAGACCTAACTTCTCCATAATGGATTTTGGCATCACATTGTGGGATGCTCCAGAATCTAGCATATAGTTATGAAGTAGGTGGTCAAACAAGGTCAACGTGACATAGAAGGGGGCAACAGTGTCTCTCGCACCTTCGAAATGCGGACCAAAAACTATGTTGGGCTTGTCATCTTCTAAGTTGATGACATCAGCTTGGCTTTCATCTTTTGAAAAGTTAATCATCTTAGCAATTTGTTTTCTATATATGGGATTTTTAGCTAGTTCAACAAGTGGGATAGGGACTTTGATTTTATTTATTTTGTTTTCCAGATTAAAACTTCCTAGGGCCTTGTTGCTCTCTATGTTTGGGGCCTCCATTCCTTTCTTTTCATCTTTTCTTTGTGGTACGGACTTGATTTTAGTCACAGGAACCTGTGTTTTCTCAGCGGGTGTTCATACTGACTTTGACTTGACAGGCTGTGTGTCAGTGGTTTGGGTTTTTGCAGTTTTTTTCTCAGCAACCTTTGGAGCTGCTTTATCAGTTTCACCTCTAGGAAAAATGTTTTTTGTTGGGGCAGTTGGAAGACTCTTGTTCCTAGGTCTTAAATTATATTTCGCATGTAGTTCGACTATAATATCATCCACGATACCCTGATAGGCCAAATATTCAGACGCATCATTGCTAACATTGCCTTCCGATCTAATTTCCTTATTTAAGGATTTTTCGTAATCTTGTCTAGATAAATAAGGTGATTTATTATCGTCACCAAGATTATTAATATCCTCATCAAATTCTTCAAAATCTTCTAGATCTTCCTCTCCAATGAAGTTTTCACTTTTGAAGGGGGTTGGGATCTTTTGATCTTCATTTTTAATTGTTTTCTGTGGGGCTTGAGGATCAGGATTCCTTCTAAAATCCTTCTTAGGAAAATTATCCCTTTTTGATTTATCTAGTTCCATTTTTGAAATCTTATTTGAAAGTTCTCTAATTACCCTAGCCATCTCGTCTATTTTATCTCTCGAGGATTTACCCGATCCCGAGGATCCACCTTGTTCTTTAAATTTCCTATTTTCTTTATTCCCGGTTTCTATTTTAGCTTTTAATTTCCCTGATGCCATCATGTTTGATTCAATCTCAAGAGAATCATCTTGTATTTTCATGAGATCTATTGACCTCCTTTCTCTCAATAATAGGGCGAAATAGGGATCAAAGGCGCTAGAAAAAGTCACCTTTGTTGTGGGTTGAGAAGGTTTGACTTCATCCAGGATTTTATTATATAACTTGTTAAATCTTTGCGTGAACTCTAGAATAGATTCTGAGTTTTTCTTTCTAAGGGCTCCAAATTCAGTTAGATAATAGAGGTGGTCCCTTCTCTCCCCCCATTGTCTAATAAAAGCGTTTTCAAGTTCTTCATAAGATCTTAGAGATCCGGCTGCTAAGGCTTAGAACCAGGTCCTCACCTGTCCTTCGAAAGTCTGAACGAGGAGTCTGGAATAGACATCTTCGTGTTCAATTCCGAGGATGTCAAAAAATTGGTCAAAGAAGTTTATATGTTCTTGAGCGGTCAAATCTCCTCCCCCTGTAAACTTGGGAAGGATTTTCATATAATTTTCGGGAAGGTTGTGTAAGGGAATTGGGAGGACAAGGGGGGAATATCTAGTAGCTACTTTAGCAAAGATTCTAGGAAGTGGTGCTTGGCCACTTGCTGGTCCTCCTGGAGCACCACCTCCAGCTCCAACACCTCCATGTGCGGCCATTGATAGATTTGAGGCTGAAGCTTGGAATGTGTGAGGAGAAGGTTCACGGAAATCTGAGGAAAATACCTCAGGAAAAGAGAACGCATCGTATGACAGGGGAAGAGAGACAGATCTCTCAAGGGTTTCCTGAACGTTCAACTGCGTGAAATTAGGATGAAAAAGAGTATGTATGGGTGAGATGATTCGTCTAACAGATATTTGTGATTTTAAAATATTTTCTGGATCAGAGACTGGCGAGGTTTGCTTGTCATATGGGTTCTTTCTGGTGTTCTTTCAGTTAATATCCAGTTTACTTATTGCGGAGTCGCCAAGTGAAAAATAAAGGTAGCCTTAAAAGGTTTTCTATCTTTGTTCACTATAAAAGAGAGAAAGTGTCAATGTCGTTCTTCCCAGGGAAAAGTTTCATTTCTTCGTTCGATGACAACGACACCAAAAAGATGTTCCTGAGTTTATACTTTAAGGCTTTAAAGTACACCATCAAGGCATCCAAAAAAATAAAGAGAATTAAGGAGTAAGAATCAATTACGAAGGGTAAATCAGAGTTGGTTTCTCAACTGTCTCTATCTAGCTTCCCATTGTTTTTGGATGCTGATTTATCTCTCAATAACTTCCCATGAATGTTCTAATTCGACTTGAGTAGTTGCTGTTTGAAGGATAGTATTAAATAAGTTCAAAGCAATGCTAGTTTGATCCTATAGGCCGGGTTCTATGTTAGGTTGTCTATTACATGGGACAGTCATGAGAATTAAAATTTTATTAAATTATAAAAAGTTTTAGAAATTTTGTTGCTTCAATTTTTAAGGGATGAAAAGAGAAAAAGAGTTTTGGAACTCAAAATAATAGTATAATAACAGTTGAGGCCGTTTCCTATACTTGAAACAATTTGAAGAATAGTAAAATAACAAAGTAGTACTACTGAGAAAATATGAGTCTTTAATCACAAAATAATATCATATTGTAACAGGAGACAAAAAGGAAAACGAGATTTCTAATGAAGTGTAAAATATAATCATTCAAATGACTTATAGGTCTTGAAACTGTTGATAGCAATCATAGAGGAAAAACTCTAAATGATTAGATAATTAAATAAATTCAAACTACAGTAGAATTTTGAATTAAACTATAGCTGATCATTCATTAGAAAGACATGGAACAAAAGATATTGAAAGATATTGAAAACATAGTGAAGGAACACATAGCTTCAAGGTGACAGAATTCAAAATCTCATCTGCATCATCTATATTATTATAAATAGGAAAATTCCTAATACAATCAGCTCCCAAAAAACCAAAAAACCAAAAATCCAAAAATCCCTTTCTCAGTCTTGTGAAAATATATTTATACATGATCACCAATTTTTTTTCCCGTTGGTGATTAACTAACTTCCTAAGACTAACGATTACATGAATGAACAATGTCAAACCATTTACATTTCTATTCTAACTGCTTCATTATTCCAATGATGAAAATATTCAAAACAATATTTTATGTCTGCGTTGATGAACTTGCTCCTTCTTCTTTAAGACAACGAATACATTTTCCTAGGAACTGCACTAAAACTCAGGGAGCTTCTGGAATATCCTTTGCTTCAAATACGAAAAAATTTCTTTGCAGTTCTGGCAGACGATCTTCGATTATATTTCTCGTAAAATTAATAGTTTGTAGCTTTAAGTTAGGCATTACTATCCATTTGTCAATTTGAGTAACATTGATTACTTTTATTTGTGGAATCTCTACTTGAATTTCTTCCAGCTCTTCTTTAAATCTTAACTGATGCTTGACAATGTTAATTTCTCCTAACAACTCGGGACAATCATTTTCTCCAATGTTCAATGAAGTTCTCTCTAAAAGGTAAAAAATTCCTTGACAATTGTCATTAACTTCTCTGGTTATTCTTTTGTTTTCTGTGAGGTCTGCCTCCCATACCTTGAGTATTACATCACCTTTAATCTTTTCTGAAACAAATAGCTTTTGAGCTTCCCCGAAATCCTCTTTTGTTGAAATAGCCACTGCTTTTTGGAAAGTTTCTCTGGCTTCTTTCACTTCTCTTTCTTTCTAGAGAATATTCTCCAAGGATTTATTTGTTTCCTGAAAGTAATTCTGGACAAATTCCAGATTAAAAAACACTCCCTATTGTTCCTCTTCTATCTTCAAATGTATTCCCAATACCTGGGCCTAGAAAATTTCAAGCTCTACCACTTGATTTGAAATGGAATTAATATTACCTAGTAATTGCTTATTTATTTCCTCTTGCTTTATGACCTGTGCTTGAGTGACCTGTATTTTTTGATTTGCTTCCTCTAAGCTTGCTTTCATTTTTTGAATCTCTTGAATCTCTTTTAATCTAGCTTGTTCTAGACCCTTTTGAATCCCCCAACTAATATTTCTTTCAGTCTGCTTTAATTGATCCTGTAGATGAACTATCAACTGATCTTTCTGCTCCAGCATAGTTGTCAAACTACCCACAGAGTATAAATTTTACGACACTAAAGCTCCCATTGTGCCTGCTATTTCTGCAGCAAATTCTCCCTCTTTAAGTTTTTTTCCATCTATAATGATCTTGTGATTTTTAATCATCATATCTCCTCTTGGATGCATCTCCTATTTCAGGATAGCCTTCCTCTTTTTACTGAAAAAGTAATCAGATGAAGGAATCTCATCCCTAGAAATAGGCTCAATATCACTAACGTATAGAGCTCCCTCATGGGGGTTTCCATAAGTAGACTTCAATGGAGTCAAATAAGTAATGGGACTTCCAAGTTCTATCGATGTTGTTCCTCCTAATTTTTTCAGAAAACTCTCAGGGATTTCTGAGGATGTTTCCAACTCCTTTCCTTTCCCTGCCTCTAATTTTTCTGTTTGAGGGACTCTTGTTTCCTGTGAAGGCATTTCACTCTCCTTCATTTTTCCCTTTGTATTTTCTTTATCCTATACTTATGTTTCAAAGCCTAGGGGAGGCCCTTCCTACTCTAGAGGAGGAGTCATGGATTCACATTGCAAAATTTTTGGCAAACAAATTCGCCTATGACTTTGGAAGGATATAAAACTAGTCTGCAAGTCAGGTGATGAGGCTTGTACCCTATTCAATACCTGTTCATAAGTTTTAACCTCCTTGAATATATCATCATAAACAGATGTTTCATGCTCATAAGCTTTCAAATTGCAGTGCATCAAATGTCTACTTACTAATTGATAAGGATCATTCTTTCTGTGCTCAATATCTATCAGTTTTATCTCCTCTAATGCCTCAGCTTCCACTTTATAATGGCCAAGGTTTAGTAATGAAAATTTCCCGACATACATAGGGAAGATTGGCCGGGATTTCTTTTGAGCTACCTTTAGCTCTATCCCAATACCACCTTTCACTATTTGATATGCTACCTCCCTCAATACCAGTTTTTCTGGGAGGAATTTCGGAAGTGCGTTAGGGGGAATTGAGCACCCATAAACCCTAATGTAAGATAAGTTTTCTTCAAAAAATCAGTCAATGATTGCTTTGAGATTTTCTGAGACTGCCTCAGAAATGTGAGGGGGTTCACAGCCATAAAACATTTTGTGCATTGGAATTATTACAAAATGACAAATTTCGTAAAATGCATTCTTAGCATTTTCTTCCCAAAGTGCAGATTGATACTCATGAATGGGCTCAGGGCAAGTTATGTTCCAATTCCAATTCATCAGGGGAAATGGAGTCACAAAGAAAATCACATCCATGATGTATGCTGACATATAAAAGGCCACTGGTTGACCTTTAGATTTTGCACCTCTGTAATTTGAAACTTCTTGGGCTAGGTTATCAGACAAAATCTTACTCCAGTTGAAAGTGTATCCTTCTGAAGCTTCTTCTAAAAAGGGCACCCATTTTGTAGGAAAATGGCAGGGATCCTTTTTCCCGAAAATTCTACATAGACCATGTATTCGTTCAAAGATGCCGTGGCATAAACCCCATGGGTATCGGCCCTAAAATTTGATGGACATCTCCACCATTGTCTAATAAAATTGGGATAAGTTCGGTCTGCCTCAGTACACTCTTTCCTTTGAAATTTAGCTAAAATATTGGCATTAAAAGTGTACTTAGGATTTGGTGAGAGTTTATACATTACTTGTATATGTTCTGGCCTGAATGAGCCTACAATGACCCCTTGATCATTTAAAATGCTCCTCGTCGGAATATCAATCTTTTCCAAGGCCCATTTGATCATGTCGTTGTACGCCATAAGCCGAGGGCACGCCGCGTTATTATGAAGCTCTGATTCTGCTACATCCCGGAAGTGATTCTTGGAATCAGTAGGAGAATTCTTGATTTTGTATTCCAGGAATTCAGAGATTTGTGTCCAAGATTTGATTGAGTCGATAGCGTGTGGCGTAGTGTCGGGTATCATATCTCCTTCCTGTGTATCTTCACTCTTCTTTGGTGCTTTCTTTGGTGCTTTCTTTGGTGCCATGACTTTAAGTTAGATGGAAAACCAGTCATAGAGAAGGAGTGTATGAGCTCGGCTGAAATCGTCTTACGCTTGATAGTATGAAACATAATATGTTGTGAAAATCAGACCTTCAAACTCTCTTTTAATTCATTTAACGATGAAGGGACTGATGCAGCTGACAAGAATTCAATATATTTAATGCAATAGATATTTACTAAGATACACATTAATGTCACATATCACCAGTTATTCTTTATTTAAGTGGCCACACTTTGACGCTTTTGAATTCAAAATTTGGAACATTTCATTCAATCGGAAACCGAAACGTGAACAAATCTAAAAAGTTTGATTGTCATTAATCATGCTTCCAAAACAGAGTTAATTCAGACTAATCATAGATTAAGAGTTGAGACTTCGCGTTTCAGGATTTCGGGGATCATGTTGACAAGAGGTATGTCGTCGATGAATCCTGAATTCCAAAATTGCGAAATCACGACAAGTTTAAATTAGGGCTTAAATTTGTTTTAATAAATAAATTAATCAGTATTAAACTTTCGGGGTTTCAGGGATCGTGAATACATAAGGTGTGACATCGATGAATCCCAATTTCCAAAATTGCGAAATCATTAACTTAAGCTGTAAACTTTCGTATTAGTGAATTAATTAATCATGATTAAAATCAGACTAATAACAGATTAAGAGTCGAGCCTTTGCGTTTTGGGATTTCGAGGATCAAGTTGACAAGAGGTATGTCCTTGATGAATCCTGAATTCTTGAATCGCGATATGATTAATTTAGTCTTTAATAATTAGTAACTTCCATATTTTAGGAAATCGGGGATCGATATTCCACGATTGGAAATGCATTAAAACATACGTTCTCAGTAAACTCCAAATTCCGAAAAACTTTTTAAAGGTTAATCTTGACTCCTTTAGGTTTTAAACTTTTCGTGATTTAAGAAATAATTTTACAGAAAGTGCATCGAGACTTTTATAACATTTTTGGTTTTTTGCCTTTTATTATTTAAAGAATAAAATGTCAGGATTTCGGTACCAGCCTTTTGGAAAAGATAGTGATGGTTATGCTTCGTGAAAAAACGAAACCCGAAAAAGGAAGATTTTAGTTTTGAAGATAAAAAATTTAATATATGTTTCAACAGTATGGAATAGAGTTATCTAAGAGTTTCTATGTGAAATTTAACACACAAAATGAGAAATTTATCTTGGTCAAGAAGGAACGTTAAACCAGAAAGGATCTAGACTTTGTCCTGATTTATCTTAAGTAACTCAATACATGCTATGCATTAGAGAACTAATAAAAAAACATAGATCGGATCGACGAAAATTGCGAATTAAATAAAGAGGCATGGGATTGATTTAAAAACAAAATTGAACCATATCAGTGATCAATTTATGAAAAACACTCTCACTAATTTGAAAATCCTTCACGATAATGTTTGAATAATAATTAAGAAAAACAAACGTTATTATTGTTAATCTAAATGAAGAGGTGCAATGGTCCAAACAAAGGGACACAATTCTTCATAGCTCACACCAGTTGGGAGACTGTATAATCAAGGAAGAACAATGAAGAAGAAGTGTCTATGGAGTCCAGATCAGAAGATCAAAACATAAGCAAAGTCCAAGAAGAAGAACTGATGATTCTTATGAAGTGAGGGTGGAAGGGAGGAGCACAGAAGGATTCATATCCTTTACTAAGTAAAGTGTAATTCAAGGGAGTTGGTTCTTCCTAGGGTTGGTGCCCTAAATATAAGGGAGTTGGTTTTTCCTAGGGTTGGTTCCCTAAAGATAAGGGAGTTGGTGCTTCCTAGGGTTGGTGCCCTAAATACAAGGGAGTTGGTGCTTCCTAGGGTTGGTGCCCTAAAGAAGGGGATTTGTGTCTCCTAGAGTTGGTGCTCTAAACAATATTGGTGTCCTTCACTATTCTTCATAAAAACCTTGCAATTCCCATTAATTATATTTATATAATTGATTTTACATACAATTCCATTATTGATCTAGTGTGGTAATTAAAAAAATATAAAAGTAATTGCCAATTGTTGAAAAAGGGTAATACTGATTCATACCCCCTCTCAATATTCCAACAATTGGTATCAGAGCCAGTGCCTTCAGTATAGTCTAACAACTGGAAGGTAGATCCTGAAGATGGATCAACAAGAGGGAATGCCTAACAACAAAGAACTATTGTTCAATGGAGGTGGCTATGCTCTATGGAAAATAAGAATGAAAAGCTTCATGTTGGCTCTTGGTTTTGATATCTGGCAATCTATTGTATATGGTTACACTGCACCAACTACTCCACCCACAGATGCTACAGGAAAAAAAATCTGCAATGACAACTCAAGAGAAGTTAATGCAATTCTAGGAGGGTTGAAAAATTCTATATGTGTAAAGGTTATGCATTGTAAGTCAACTAAAGAAATCTGGGCAAATTGGAGGTTGTATATGAAGGAGATAGCAAAGTCAAGGAATCCAAACTACAGACTTATAGAACTCAGTTTGAAAATATGAAAATGAAAGAAGAAGATAACATTGTTGAATACTTTCAAAGGGTAGATGAAGTGGTTAATTCAATTAGATAAACAAGAGAAGAACTTATAGATAAAACTACTGTGAAAAATATACTAAGGTCATTACCTATGAGATATGATGCCAATATTTGTACAATTGAAGATAGTCCATAACTTGGTAAACTCATAGTTGATCAAATTCATGGAATTTTTATAGCCTATGAAATGAGAACACGGAATGAAAAACCATCAAAAAGAGAAACAACCTTTAAAGCATATAAAACAAATATGGGACAAGAGAAAAATACCAATGATGAATTATCAGATATATCTGATGAAAAAACTGCCAACTTCATAAAGAAACTCAAGAAAGGGACCGAGAAATATAAATGAAAGATTCCTCTAATATGTTTCAACTGTGGTAAAATCAGACACTTTGCCAATAAATGTCCCCATCCTAAGAAGGAGGAAAGTAATGATAAAAAGAATTTCTACAAGAAAAAAGAAAATATTCTTTACCTAAGAAGACAATAGTTCATCAGAGGAAAATGAAGAAGAGGAGACAAAGCTTTTATTTACGGGAATAAAAACCCAAGATGATAGTCATTCAGAGGATGAAGAAGAAGTGAACTTTGAAGAAGAATTCCTTCGTGTAATTGAAGAGCCGAGAAAAACTAAAAACCAAAACAGGTTACTAAGGGAAGAACTTCTAAAGATTGAAGAAGCTACTAAATCAAGAGAGAAGGAAGTTTCCAAAAACATCAGTGAGTTAGAAAAATTGATTACTAAGTTAAAAACTCAACTCCAAGAGACCCAAAGAAAAGAAGAAATATTGAATAAATATCTCAATGAAAAACAACAAATGTGTAAAGTATTGAAGAATGAAATAGTTCAACTAAAAGGGAAACTAGAAAAAGAAGATAATAAGTCTAAATTTGAAAACAACTCAAAAATCTTGAATAAAATTCTTAGCAGTCAGAGATCATCAAATGATAAGACAGGACTAGGATATGATCACTCTACAGAACAAGAAAATGACAAAATTAGCTATTCATATGTTCTTATGAAACCCATAAATAGAAAACAAAACAAAATAAGAACAACACCATTTGAAACTATCCCAAATAAACATAAATCTGCACCTTCTACTAATGAAAAAGATAACAAAAAGAATAGAATCATTAGAATGAATCCCTCCAACATAAATCAATATATCTTCCTAGGTTATTACTATTCCTGTAAAATTTTTGGACATAAAGCAATACACTGTAAAGCTTAT
Source organism: Picea sitchensis (assembly GCA_010110895.2). Taxonomy (NCBI): domain Eukaryota; kingdom Viridiplantae; phylum Streptophyta; class Pinopsida; order Pinales; family Pinaceae; genus Picea; species Picea sitchensis. The sequence goes on from SNQJ01S0097206.1 coordinate 71,904, forward strand.
AGAGATTTCAATCCAAGGAATGTTCAAAGATATGGAAATAATAAGGATAATGTAAAAATAAGAAACTTTAATTCCTTCTCTCCCTTACAAGACTACAATGTTGAATGTTACAAATGCAACAACTATGGTCATAAAGCTAGTGAATGTAGATTGCCAAAATATGATAAAAGGAAAAATATTCCCAATAATATAAAAGTATGGAAGAAAAAGCAAACAAAGTGCAATGTAGCCTTATATGAAAGAAATCAAGGATGTCAGTGGATGTTCCAAACACATGACTAGAGATCAAAGTAAATTTCTCAAGTTAAACAAGAAAGGAAAATGAAAAGTAACTTTTGGAGATAACATGTCAGCCAAGATACTGGAAAAGGCACTGCTAGTTTAGGAACTAATAAAATCAAAGAATAAGATGTACTTCTGGTAGAAAATCTCAAACCTAATCTCCTAAGTGTAATTCAGACATGTGATCAGGGTCACATACTTACTTTTGATTCTCAGAAATGTGAGATTAGAAAAAAGGACACTGGAAAGATAGTGGCAGTTGCACCAAGAACATCTAACAATGTGTACATCCTTAATATAGATGAANTAAGTGTAATTCAGACATGTGATCAGGGTCACATACTTACTTTTGATTCTCAGAAATGTGAGATTAGAAAAAAGGACACTGGAAAGATAGTGGCAGTTGCACCAAGAACATCTAACAATGTGTACATCCTTAATATAGATGAAGAGGAAAAATGTAGTTTAAGCCAAGTATATGAAAGATGGCTATGGAATAGAAGGTTGAGACATTTAATCTTTGACAAATTGATCAAAGCCAACGAGAAAAAGGCAATTAGAGACCTGCCAAATGTGATTAAGCCTTCAGATTCTATTTGTAAACAATGTCAAATAGAAAAGTAAACAAGAGTTAGGTTAAAAAAAAAAGAGCATTCCACAATAAAACCATTAGAGCTTATTCACACAGATCTATGTGGACCAACCATAACCAAAATTACTTATGGTGAACAATATTTTATGTTGATTGTTGATGATTACACAAGATTGACCTGGTTATTCTTTCTAAAAGAAAAATTAGAAGCCTTTGAGAAATTTAAAATATACAGAGCCCTTGTAGAAAATGAAACAGATATCAAAATTAAATGTATGAGATCAAACAATGGAGGAGAATTCACCTATAAAGAGTTCATTCAATTATGTGAAAATTATGGTATCAAAATAATATTTTCAGCTCCCAGGACTCCTCAACAGAATGGAGTGGTAGAAAGGAAAAACAAAATAGTTCAAGAAGATGCAAGAACCATGCTAAATGAAGCCAAGCTTCCAGACAAATTCTGGAGAGATGCAATCTACACAAAATTCCACATACTTAATAGATTGCAGTTGAGACCCAACCATGACAAAACCCCTTATGAACTATGGTTTGGAAGGCCAACATCTGTAAAACACTTTAGAACTTTTGGAAGTAAATGTTACATAAAGAATGATGAAGATAACCTAGGAAAGTTTGATCCAAGATATGATGAAGGAATATTCTTAGGATATTCATCTAATAAGAAATCATACAAATTTTATAATCTTAGATTACTAAATATAGTGGAAAGTGCCAATGTAAATATAGATGATCTAAAAAAGAGCATATCCCAAGACATTGATAAAAAATCTCAACAAGAATATGATGATGTAAAATATCAACAGGAAGATGATGATGTAGAATTTCAACAAGAAGATGATAATAATGAAACATCGGAAAATGAACCACATGCTGATGAAGAAGACAATGAAGAAACACCCTTTCCAAGAGCTCCATCAAAAAGAGTTCAAAATAATCATCCTGAAAGCTAGATTATTGGAGATAAAAGTGTAGGAGTGGAAACAAGAAGGAAACTCGCTTTTGAATCAAAACAAGCAATTTTATCTCTAATATAAGCTAAGTCATTTAAAGAAGCTAGCAAAAGTAAAGATTGGATAGAATTAATGAATGAAGAACTAGATCAAATAGAGAAAAACCAGACTTGGGAACTAGTTCCAAGACCCAAGGACAAGAATGTGATAGGAACCAAGTGGATCTTCAAGAAAAAACTAAATGAAAATGGGGAGAATATAAAGAACAAATCCAAATTATTTTGCAAAGGATATTCCCAAGTGGAAGTTATTGATTTTGAAGAGACTTTCGCTCCAGTAGCAAGACTTGAATCCATCAGAATGTTCTTGCTATTTGCATGCTTCATAAATTTCAAAATCCATCAGATGGATGTCAAGTCAACATTCCTTAATGTAACACTAGAAGAATAAGTCTATGTTGAGCAACCAGAAGGATTGATGTTAACAAAAAATCAGGACTATGTGTGCAAGCTGAAAAAGGCCATGTATGGTCTTAAACAAGCCCCCAGAGCATGGTTCTCAAGGTTTGATCGGTACCTCTAAAAACAAGGATATAAGAGAGGGACTACTGACATCAACTTATACATCAAAATTGAGGATCAAAACATGATTATTGTGGTGGTATATGTAGATGACATCATATTTGGAAGTAATCTTACTACACTAAGAAGAAACTTTGCAACCAAAATGCAAGAAGAATTTGAAATGTCTATGCTGGGAGAACTGTAATTTTTCTTAGGTTTCCAAGTAAATCAAACAAAAAATGGAATATTCGTTTCCCAAGCCAAATATGTCAAGGAAATACTACAGAAATTCCAAATGGAGGACAATAAACCTATGAGTACTCCCATGGTCATTGGATGTAAACTAAGCCTAGAATATGATTCACCAAAAGTAGACCAACAATGTACATATCAATGATTGGAAGTTTGCTCTATTCAACAACAACAAGACCCGATATCATATATGTTGTAGGACTCATGGGGAGATTCCAATCTGCACCTAAAGAAACTCACTTAGAAGAATTAAAAGGAATATGCAAATATCTCAAAGGCACCTTAGAACCTAGATTATGGTATCCAAAAGATAAATACTTCAACCTAACTGCATACACTGATGCAGATTGGGATGGTAGTATAGATGATAGGAAAAGCACTAGTGGAGGAGCATTTTTTCTAGGAAAATGTCTTGTAGCATGGCTAAGTAAGAAGCAAACATCGACATCACTATCCACAATAGAGGCAGAATACATTACTGCTGCATCCTGCTGCACACAAGTTCTTTGGATGAAGCAAACATTAGAAGATTTACAAATAAGATATGATAGCCCCATAACTATTAATTGTGATAACACTAGTGCCATAAGTATCTCTAAAAATCTAGTAATGCATTCTAAAACCAAACACATCCTAATTAAATACCATTTTCTAAGAGATATGGTTACCTAAAGTAATTAAAATAGTGTATGTACACACCAAAGAACAAATTGAATACATATTCACAAAACCTTTTCCTAGGAGTACTTTTGAAAATCTTCGACAAAAATTGGGAGTAACTCAAAAACCTCGTTAAAAAACATAAAAATTGTATCAGAATAAAAGGGGCACATGGTCAAGGGGAGCATTTCCACAGGGGGAGCGAAGAAATATCCCCTCTTCCATTGCTGTCAAAGGGGGGAGGAAATTAATAAGAGAAAAAATTTCAAAGAGAAAAAGGTTGCCATCAATGCCAAAGGAGGAGAATGTTTGACACGGTGATACGATATTGTCATTGATGTCAAATAGGGTGAAAAATAACATTAACCTGAAGTTTAGAAGAGAGAACACACTACATAAATGCTATCGGGATTGAAATCCCCATAGTAAAACTCCAAAAGAATCGAGGAGGAATCCTGTCCACTGATGCTGTTTTCGTGAAAAATCTAGATCATCAGATCGACTAATAAGATTCATGGACTGTCGATCATGGAACTGATGTCCACATTTTCAACATGACATTGACCACTTCGGATAATATTGACTGAAGGAAATTTGCATGAAGGATTTTTAGTCAAAGTCAAAGTTATGAAGTAAAAGTAAGCCATTATATCTAAGAAGCACTTCGAGATCAATGATAGCCGTCAGATTAGGGTTGCAGAGAAAGAATCAACTTCAACCCTGACGACTCTGGTGAAAAGAAACCAAGAACATGTAATTTTAACCAAAGGTCAGAGCCCTGAAGTCTCGAACTGAATGAGGGCCATCTGATCTAAGCAATTCACAGTGGCCATTGGATGAGGTTAGGCGGGTCCAATGGTGGTCAACTTCGATGCTGACCACTTCAATGAAAAAGGGTTAAGAACATATGATTTCACCCGAAGGCTGGAGCTTCGAAGTCACAAAGTAAGACACGTAGCACACACATTAAGATCCCACTTCATCATCGTCCATGTTAACAAGACCACATCAACAAGGACACGTGGCACAATCAGATGATGAAAAGTGTCAAGGTCCAGTTGGAATTTTAGGTATGCATAAGTCACGAATCTAAGTGACACGTGGCAACCACTCGGCCAGTGCCACATCGGTAGCGATGTTAGCAAGCTATGTAACTTCGAGAGTATGTCCTTCGGGGATATCCAGTTTATCCTACCAGCAACCACCCGAAGCGACGAAGGCCGTGTTATCCCCTAGCCTAGGGATAACTAAGGAGATTATGTCTTGAGGCCCACAGGTACCAGACATGGAGTAATGAGAGCCATATTGACTTGAGCCTGGCCCTGGAGGGCCCATATTTCTTCTTTAGTTCCTCCACCTTGTCAGCAACAACAACATCCATCCCATCATCCTGGTCCTTAAGAAACAATGGGTCTTGCTCCATGAGGTAATGAGTCCGGGTATCATGGTATGTGTCACTCTGATCCTCAAAACATTTAAATATGTGCATTTAATTATTTTTACTTCTAACATGTGCTTGGACCTTATGCCTTTCCACTTGTCTAAATGACAGGATGCCCTAGTAAGTCGGTTGCCATAGGGGTTGAGTTTCCACTAGGTGGGTTCATGAAAGGTCATCATCCGCTCCCACCATACTTACCACGTTTCATCTTTTTCCCTCTCATCCATCTCCTACATTGGTTCGGGCATTGGGTTTGCCAAGCTACCAAAGGGTTGTACCTTACCTTGTGGGAAGAAGAGGCTAAAGGCCCAGAGGGTAAAAGTAGCTGGAAAAATTTAAAATCCAAAAGAACAAAACCTTCAGATTCTTCACCCAGGGATCCCTGAGAAAGAAATAAAAGGATTCTCAACAAGAAACATAGGGACCCATAAAATAATAAAATCAAGACCTAGTTGGAGGATAGGGGGTCTCATCATGAGCCAACCTATTAGGCCCATGAGCATGTAGCGGTATGAAACTACCATTCATCTGGTCACCATGCCAGGGTAGTGGCTCTTGGTGGCATAGTCAATAGAAATGGGGTCTCATCACGAGCTAGCCTTCTTGTCTCTACGAAATGATTGTGGGTAACATTGTCACCACTAGTCACCACGTAAGGGAAGTGTCCCCTAACTAGTCTCTTGAAATAAAAAGCAATAAGATAAAAAGATAAAAGGCATGAATGGGCTTGGAAACATTTGCATCCATGACAAGGTGAATCTCACCCTCTTCAAAGGCACCCACATGTAAGCCATGCATTCCACTGTCATCACTGCACCCATTGATCAAACATCCCTTTGTTGGATTACTGAGAGGGGGGGTGAATCAGTAACAGAGCAATCTAATCCTTTTTAACCATATAATGAAAGTGTTATATCAATTTAGCATTATCATCCAATATTTGCAGAGTAAATAAACAATGAACAAATGAACAATCATACACATACACAGTACACCAGTGCTTTTATGTGAAAACCCAAAGCAGAAGAAAACCACATAATTCTTTTTCTTATATGTCTTGAAGAATTACATTCATTGGAAGCACCAACTTCCTTTGTTTTCTAGCTGGAACTGGAAGGAGGCTCCAACCCCCTAGTTTCTCAGGCTACAACTTGAGGGAAGCTCCAAATCCCCAATTCTCTGGCTACAACTAGAAGGAGGCTACAACCCCCTATGTTCTCCGGCTACAACCAAAACATGGCTACAACCACCTGTCCTTTCCCTGTCCAACCGCCCCAACGTATAAGTAGAACTAATGGAACTACTGTCACACTATCACTGTGAGATATACTGTTGTAGACCTGTACCAATCAACCTGCAATCAACCTGTACCATAAACAAGTGCATCAACCATGCACCAACCTGTACCTCAACCAAAATCCCTCATCAATTTCATCATCCAAATCTGATTTGTAACTTTGTAATAGACATAGTGTATATGATCACATACCTGCAAACCTTCCTTAACTTTAACAACAAGAGACTAGCATTTTCATCAAACTTTACTTTAGTCTCACATGACTAGTTTTGGATTAGTCAAAAACCCTAACATGAAATAATCATAACTATGTACCTGTAATGAATAAAGATCTGAAAAATAGTACACAATGTTCTTCAGTGTGTTTTATTCAATTCCTCCTGGTGTCACTACTTGGAACCTCTCAGAAAATGAGTTATAGAAAAAATGGCATACCTTGTTGAATTCTGGCTTATTCTAGAGAGAGAACTTGTAGAGCGTGCCCCACATGGAGTAATTGTTGTATGGATCTAAAAATTGTACAAAAAATACTACATATTGTACTCTAACCAACACATTTGGTCTTATTGAATTTGTATATGTTATGAATAAGTTATGACGTTTTCTCTCGAAACACCCATTTTAGACTAATTTTAGGACTAGCCACAAACCCTATTTTCCACGGAGCGTAACTCCAAAAATACAATGACCCACAAGCTAAAATTCGTACCACAACTACTTGGATATGTTTCCTCAATGGCCTCCCTATTTCATGGTCTAAATCATTCTAGAGAAAAATTTATTGCGAAAATTGTGAGATGACCTGTAAATAATATACCTTAGAAAGCATCATCAAAAGAATTTATCCTCCTTTGAATTTCAACCTTCTTTACTTCACCTTCCCTCTGAAATTCAGCTTATATATCCTTTGGTTACCTCATTCACCTGTAGATATTCAATATACTCAAGTGTGTTTAAAATGAGATTGCTTTGCCTCTTATTTATACTTTCATGTAGCTTCCTTAGAAGCATCTTCTAGACCACTTTGTCCACATAGTCACCTATATCCAACTTTGCCCAATTTGCCACTTGTCCATATATCCAATAGCCAATTGACTACTTAACCCATTTTCCTCATTTTAGGGTTAACCTTCTTATAACCACTTTCCATAATCAGAAATTTCTCCATTTACTTTTTTATTTAAATAATCCTCCTTGACTTTGTCACTTCACTTTATTATTTAAATAATCCTCTTTGACTTTTTCACTTCACTTTATTATTTAAATAATCCTCTTTGACTTTGTCACTTCACTTTATTATTTAAATAAATTCTTCTTTGCAAGCACTTTGACTTCTTTGACCTTTTGGGGCTTCAAGCCAACAAATGAGGGTCCCCCAACTTCGTAAGGCCATAACTCTCAAACCGTGAGGAGTTATGTGATGTTCCACATACCAACATAAATGGAATGACATGTACTATCCATATAGAATAGTATTACCTGCAAATATATAAAAAATCATACCATTATACATCAAACAAACTTGGTTCCATTACCCAAACCTTTGTGCTACCAAAATTTGGTATCAGACTTTCTTCAAGGGTTGACATCAATGACAACCAACCCAATTAATCAATAATCTCCCCCTTTGGCATTGATGGAAACATTCTGATGCAATACTAAAATCATATCACTCATGCTCCCCCTAGAGCCATGCCTGCATCTCTGTGACCAACGCTCCCCCTAGAACCATGCCTCTGTCCTCTGCATCTGATAAATATCTCCCCCTTTGTCATCAATGACAAATGTATCTTTCCATTCGGGTCTTCTCCCCCTAACTGACTTGTCTGATCTCTCAACTTGAACCGTCCTCTTTATGGTGCTTCCTCGTGACATCTAAGACATATAAGATAAGCATTCAAAAGCATTCATTTTGGAGTAGAAATAACTCCGAGTCTTTGGCGAAGATACTCAAAGGCTTCCCGTGGAAGTGATTTTGTAAATATTTCTACCACTTGTTATTTTGTGCCCACATATTCAACTTTGATGTTCTTTTCTGAAACTTGTTCCTGTAGAAAGTGATACTTAATTGTAATGTGCTTCATATTGGAGTGCATCATCGGGTTCATTGAGATACTGACGACGCTTGCATTATCACAATAGATTGGAATGGGCTCATCATACTCAACATGTATATCTTTCAGAGTTTGTTTCATCCATAGAACCCGTGTACAACATGTTGCTGCTACAATATACTTTGCCTCGGCTGTAGATAAAGATACTTATGATTGTTTCTTGCTTAGCCATGATAATAAACACTCACCCAAGTAGAACACTGCTCCACTGGTGCTTCGTCGGTCATCAATGAAACCTGCCCAATCTGCATCTATGTAGGAAATAAGTGATAGATCCTTTCCTTTTGAATACCATAATCCAAACTCTTCTGTTCCTTTGAGATATCTGAAAATCCTCTTCACTGCTAATACATGTGATTCTTTTGGTGCTGCTTGAAATCATGCCACCTGTCCAACTGCCTGCATTACATCTGGTTTGGATGCTGTCACATATAGTAAGCTACCAATCATTGACCTATATTACTTATGATGTGTAGACTTTGAATCATCATCTTTGCTCAAATTGCAACTGGTTTGCATGGGAGCGATAACTGGTTTGCAATATTCCATTTCGAACCTCTTTAGCATTTCTCTGATATACTTGGTTTGAGAAATACAAATTACTTGGTTGCTTTGACGTATATGAAGACCCAAAAAGAAGGATAGTTCTCCAAGTTAAGACATTTCAAATTTATTCTGCATGTCCTTTGCAAATTTTGGGCTTAACCTGTCATCAATACTTCCAAAAATATTATCATCAACATAAACTTCAATTAATAAAATACTATCTTGAGTTACCTTGATGTAGAGGTTGCTATCTGCACTTCCTTTTCTGAACCCTGCTTACTGTAGATATTTATCCAGTCTAGAGTACCATGCTCTAGGAGCCTATTTTAGACCATACAAGGCCTTCTTTAATTTACACACATAATCTGCATTCTCTGACAATTGAAATCCTTTTGGTTGTTCAATGTAGACTTCTTCTTCAAGTTCCCCATTCAGAAAATCCGATTTTACGTCCATTTGATACACTTTAATAATTTTGGACCACGCATAAGCTAAAAGCAATTGGATTGCTTCCATTCTGGCAACTAGGGAAAATGTCTCTTCAAAGTCATTTCCTTCAACCTATGCATATCCTTTACATACCAATCTAGCTTTGTTCCTTGTAACTTGTCCATCTTCATTCAATTTATTCTTGTATACCCACTTTGTGCCGATCGCATTCTTATCCTTTGGTCTTGGAACCAATTCCCAAGTGTCATTTTTCTCTATTTGATCCAATTCTTCATCCATGGCCTTATTCCAAAATTCATCCTTGTTGGACTCTTCAAAACAGGTTGGTTCAATTGTAGATGAGAGTGCTAGGTGCATTTTCTCTGGTGAATGGACTCTTCTTCTAGTCTCAACTCTTGCATCTTTCTTTCTGATAATCTGATCTGAAGGATGATTCTTCTGTACTCGTCTGCTAGGTGTCTTTGGAGGAACTTGCTGAACTGACTCTTCTGCTTCCGTCGTATCCTCTTCAACTTCCCCTTATACTTATTTTTCATCTTCTGCTTCTTCTTCGTAAAGCTGTTCCATTGATTCATTTTCTTCTTCCTTTAATTCTTGTCTACCTGTTTCATCAATTGTTATGTTGATTCTTTCCACAACTTTGTTCAATCTCAAATTGTAACACTTGTATGCTTTCCTTGTACTTGAGTAAGAAACAAGTACTCCTTTGTCCACATGAGAGTCAAACTTTCCCATTCTTCCATCTTCTCTTTTGATGTAGCATTTGCTTCCAAAAACTCTGAAGTGCTTCACATTTGCTGGTTCTCCTTTCCATAGCTCGTAGGGAGCTTTGTCAGTGTTGTTTTTGAGAATTACTCTGTTTTGAATGTGAACTTATATATGCACTTCCTGTGTACAAAAGATATCTGTCAATTTGGAATCCATTAGCATTGTTCGACCCGTTTCCTGTACTGTCTTGTTCTTTCTTTCAACAAATCCATTCTGTTGAGGTGTCCTAGCAACAAAGAATTGCCTTTTTATTCCATGCTTGCTGCAGTAGTCCATAAATTCCTTTGAAGTGAAATCTCCTCCATTATCAAATCTCAATCATTTTATTTTTGAAGCCATTTCATTTTCAACCATTTCCTTGTAGACCTTGAAGTTTTCAAACGCTTCTGACTTATTCCTGAGAAAGTAAACTGCAATCATTCTTGTATAATCATCAACTAATAACATAAAGTATTTCTCACCTTTTAAACCCTTTGTTGTAGTTGGTCCAACTAGATCAATATGCAGAATTTCTAGTGGTCTTGTCGTCGAATATTCTTTTGATTTAAACCTAGTATTTGTTTGCTTTCCTTATTGACAATGCTTGCATAAAGTGTTGGTTGGTTTCGTGATCTGGGGAAATTCTCTAACTGCTTCCCTTTTGTTGACTTTGACAAGGTTATCAAAATGTATGTGACCCATTATTTTGTGCCATATCCAATTTTCATCTTCCTTTCCTACGCCACAGTTTTCATTTCCAATTTCACTTATTACATATATGTTGCTTGAAGTTCTCGCAGCTGTAGCAATCAATTTTCCTGAACCTTCTTTTCTTATCTCGCACTTTTGTGAATCAAAAGTAACTTTATGACCTTGGTCACACATTTGACTCAC
>SNQJ01S0097206.1:87161-99734 GCA_010110895.2 Picea sitchensis
TTTGCAAGCACTTTGACTTCTTTGACCTTTTGGGGCTTCAAGCCAACAAATGAGGGTCCTCCAACTTCGTAAGGCCATAACTCTCAAACCGTGAGGAGTTATGTGACGTTCCACATACCACCAAAAATGGAATAACATGTACTATGCATCTAGAATAGTCGTACTAGAAAATAGATCAAAACTCATACCATTATACATCAAAAAATCTTGGGTCCATTACCCAAACCTTTGTGCTACCAGAATTTGCTACCAGACATTCTTCAAGGGTTGACATCAATGACAACCAACCCAATTAATCAACACCCTTGCCACCTCATCCAATTACATGGCCTCGATTTGTCTTCATATGGAAACATCCCACATCCAATGAGAATTATCCCAATACGACATCCTAATATCCCCTCCAAACCTGGCTTGTAGAATAGCATAACGTCTTTGAGCACTTGTATATGAAAAAGGGGTTTTATGCACATGTTTAAATAACTTGATTATTATATGTGATTGACATTGCTATGATCCCTGTGACTTATGAGCCCATGGAGTGCGTATTTGTTGTTGTTTCAGGGCCACACCCGACGGACAGGTACACATGGGGAGATTATTATTTTGGACCTCCATAGGGATAAAATCCCACCAGATGGATGCTGAGACCCCAGCTGGGGGAAAAGATAGATCAGAGGTTTGCACCAGAGAGAGAGGAGGAGGTTCCACCAGAGACAGCCTGGTAGGCCTGGACCCAGAGGGGTCTTGCCCTTCTGACTATGATGTAGGCCTTGAAAGGCCCATGATGTCATCCATGTGACCCTTGAATTGACCCAACATTTTGGACACTTAGGAGGAAGTTGTGTGCCAAGTGGCATGTGTGGCTTGATCCAGAGGCCTTAGGAGTCCCAACGTTTTGCTCCTGGAGGCCAATGTTTCCTTAAAAATGCCTAACATCACCCTAAAAGGGCATGAAATCACCTTTTATGATTTATTTATGGTTTTATTATGTCATTTAATGTAAAAACTAGATAGTACATGTAAACTGGCCATGTCGGCCTTTTTGACCTAATTATGGTCATTGAAATTGTATAAATAAGGGATTTTCCCTTGTATTTTTTCATCATCTTTCACTCACACAAGTGTGAGGTATGAAATTTGCACCCTATTTCGGGTTCCATGACTGAAATTTAGTGTGGACTTCTTGAAGGAGGCTTGTTTTGGACTATTTTGGCATTTGTCTTGGTGGAAGTGTTCAACTAGAGTATTTGCTAGACGATTCTTGGTGAATGTAAGTAAAATTTTTGCAATTCTTCTTCATTGAATGGTTATGGTTATGTTTATCTTGCATTTATTCTAAGATTATGAAATTTTTAGCTTAAAACCCTAGAAGGCTAAACACACGTTATTGTCCCTTCCTTAATAGCTTTCACCTACTAGATTTTGCTAGAAAGTCGATTTTCATGAAGCTTTTGCTAAGGGCCTTTCCATTCCAACACCCTAGTGCATTTTTGCTTCATTTAATCCGTCATTTTTTCATCTTTGAGCTAAAGGAGGAGGGAAATTACTAGGGCATATGGTTACCTACTTGCTAGTATCCATTTTTCCCCTAGGGTTTGATAATTAAAGCCTTGGGATACCAACAGTTCAATTATTAACCCTATTGTCTTTAGTTCTCTTGCTATCATTTGTTCCTTCAATATTTGCTGCTGCCTAAAAGACTCCATTTTTCATAAAGGCACTAATCTAAGCCTTTCTATTGAGTGATTGACAAAAACCACTATCAAAACCTATACCTTAAGCTCCCTACTAACTACTCCTAACCTTATAATAGTCTAATTTACTAACTTAGTTGTTGCTGTTACAAAAATACGCTACAACCATCTATTGTAGCACTAAAAGCATCTAAAATCAATCAAAAAAGTTGATTAATACACTACCTTACTTGCTTCTGAAAAATGCTAGTATTTTAATGTTAATGAGTAATTATTCTTGGTCATTTTAAAGCCATTTTAATGCACTTATTGTGAAGCTATTGTCTTATAAATATTATTGCTACAAATTTCTGTTTGCTTCACCATATATCAACCATTGCCTTTATTTATAAATTCCATGGTTTAATGAAGTACTAACAATAAGTTTTACTTGCACAAGATATATTTTCTTGTTTCTTTGTTCTGGGAAGGTACATATTAAATAATTCACTACTTCATTGGTTAAAACCCTTGTACTTTCTGATCAGTGGGACTTGTGAGAGGGGACATTTTCATAGACATATTGACCTTTGCCTTCTCAAACCCCCAGGTCATCGAAGATGTGTCCCCTGGGCCATCAACCCTAAATATAAAGAGGCATCCTATTGAGGTGACAGTGATAGGATAACCTCCGTTACGCCAATTTTCCTTTCCTAAACCTTATCCTTTGGATTAAGTACAAATTGTGTGATAAAATTTTGGTGATGTTGCCGGGGAACATTGAGTCAATTGTCCTTGAAGATGACACTTCTTGGTAAGAATTATCCTCAAAAGTATTTAGTTTACAAAGCTTACCTGATTGACGACTCCACTGAGGGTGATCCCCTCATTCCTTTGATAATTTTAAGAAAATTATGTGGAGACTTCACAAATGATGATCTGTAGTGGATGTCAGTACACACTCTCTTTCACTGCTATAATCCCTATTACCCCTATAAATCCTATTACCATTGCAATTCCTCTTAAATGGTCTCACAAAGAAATCTTTGGCCATTTGGATTTAGCTAACACCCAAGGTTATTGCATAATCTACCCAAGAAGGCTGATTCCTCGATACCTAGATTTTCAAGAGAGGAAGGATCCTATGGTAACTCACATTGGACCAAGTTTTGAGAAGGGTTTGAATTTCACAAATGTGGACAAGAACATCCTGACACCTTTATGAGGGTTTCTGCAAGATAAGTCACTGAAACTACCAGAAAATGGATTAACACTCAACCAAGTGGTAGCTTCAAAACCCCTAAGGATCTAGAAAGAGCTTTCGAAAAGAGGTGGTGTAAAAAAAAAGTATAAATTTCTTTTACTCTCAATACCTCGAAATTTGCAAAGGAACCAATGAGAGAATTAAGGATTTCAATGATAGGTTCAATATTCTCCTTAGAAAAATCCAACACAACTTTAACCCAAAAAGTGTTATTCTCCAACATTACTTAAACTCCTTAGAGGGAAATTTGCAGTTTACCCTCAGGCATCGATTACCCTCAAGCCTAGAAGAAGTACAAGAGGCTGCTTGTCAGATCAAGGAAAACCTTAGGTTCAATGATTCCATCCATAAGATTAAACTCTTGCATACCAATGACTTATGGGAACCAAATGATGAGAGCATGATAGAACTAGAGCCCGACCTCCCAAAAATCCTTGAGGTGGAGTATAACGCTTACCCTAGAAAATGGAGCATAGGTTTCACGAACATGGAATATGCTTCCTTATTTTCTCAACAAAATGAATCTCTTGAGGATATGTAACCCACTCGAGACATGTTTGGGACACCCAAGGATGAAGATGTTGAATACTCCTTGCCTCAAATTTATGAGGATGAAATTCTTGAAGAGGAATCTCCTTTTGTCTACCAAGTAGAAAGCATGGGAAAACAATACAGGGAAACTACACCTTTTTACGTTACCCTCCAAGTGAATGATTACCTCCTCCATAATTGTGTTTTTGACCCAGATGCTCCTAGTAATATTATGACTGAAAGAGTCATACACCAATTAGGTCTAAGCATATCACAACCAAACACACAAGAAGGCTTTACATGGGGCATTATTAAGGATCTAAGTGTTTTTTTCCATGCTTTCCCCGATGCTCCTTTTACTATTGATGTATTGGTAATAGATGCTCTAAGAAATTGGGGGTTCATACTTCGTAAGGAACTTGTAGAGAACCTGACTGAAAGTTTCCAAAACCAAGGGTCCGAAGCTACCATACCTCACTCTGAAGGAGGATTCTTTACCCTTCACAAATAACCCATTATAGGATGCCTAATTGAGACCCTTGGTGAACCAGATGATTAGCTCCTATGCGTTGACAATGACATTGAGAATTGGTTCATCCAAGAGGCGAGTTCAGAAGGAAAAACTACCAAGACACTTGAAGGAATATGGAATTTAGAGTTTGATGGGGCTCATTCGAGTTCTGGCTCAGAGGTAGGTATTGTCTTGACAACCCCATCCAATGAGACCTTCTATTATTCCTATAGACTTGAATATCACTATACAAACAACGTTGCCAAATACAAAGCTTTGATCCTAGGTCTCAACTTGGAAATTGACAAAGGTGTCACACACCTAAGAGTGATAGGGGACTCAAACTTGATAGTATCACAAGTGTTACTAGAATTTGCTGTTAAGAATGAGATATTAAAAAAGTACCGTGAATTTTCATGATCCATTGCAAAATATTTTGAAATGGTGACAATCAAACCAGTTCCCGGAGAATAAAACTATGTGGAAGATGCCCTAGCTATTTTCGCTTCCACCCTGCAACCTTGTGATGGACCACTCCAAAACCTGTGAAAAATGGAAGTCTTGTTTAGACCTTTGATCCTTGACAACTTGGAACATTGGAAAGTGTTTGAATATGATGACCAGATCATTAGATTCATGGAAAATAGTAGAGAATTCACTGATTCACAAGTAAACTTCCTGGTTGATTCCATGAATCTAGATGTGGTCAACCTCCAAAATAACACCTTGCCAAAAGGATGTGTCCCTTTAGAAAATGTCTTCGATAAACATGATGGTTTCAAGGGAAAGAATCCCAAAAAACAAATAGATGAAGCTCTAGAATTCAAAATTGGCATAGAGATGGATCCAAGGATGGTCAAAATAGGGAAAGGAACCACTGAAAAGGAAATGATCAAAATTCTAGAACTCATAAGAGAATTCAAGTATACCTTCGCTTGGAATTATGATGAAGTAAAGGCTTATAGGGGTAATTTTATCCAACATGCTATACGTTTGACATAAGGAGCCAAACCTTTCTGACAAAAACTAAGACATATAAACCCAAAATTGGAAAAATAGATACAAAAGGAACTCCAAATGATGGTCGATACTGGCATCATAGCTCCTATCAGATACTCGTCATGGATGTCAAATTTGGTAGTTGCCCGAAAGAAAAGTGGTGATATCCCTTGTGCATAGATTTTCAAAACCTTAACCAACTATCCTTGAAAGACAACTACCCCCTCCAAAATATGGAACATTTTTTATAGAGGGTTACATGGGCAGGGATGATGTCCATGTTGGACGGATTTTCTAGATACAACCAAGTCTTGCTCAAAAGAGAATATCAACTTAAAATGACATTTACCACACCATGGGGAACATTTATGTATTTGAGAATGTCATTTGGCCTTATGAATGTCGATGCTACTTTTCGAAGAGCGATGGATTTTTCCTTTAGGGATCTCATTCATAAAATCATAGAAATTTACCAAGATGATATCACAGTCGTATCAAAAGAGAGGAAATACCACATATCACACCTTAGAATTGTTTTTGAATGGTGTAGAAAGTATGGTATCTCCTTGAAACCTAAGAAATATGTTTGCAGGATAGATAAAGGGAAACTTTTGGGACACATAGCCTTGGAAGGGGGAATTTCTATAGAACCTGAGAGGGTCCAGTCTATTAAAGATGTATGTGCCCCAACCAACAAAAAGTCCCTACAATCATTTTTTGGGAAAATAAATTTCATTCGAAGATTTGTCCCAAACTTTGCCGAAAGGATAAAACCCATGAGTGATTTACTAAAGAAGGATACAATGTTTAAATGGGATGATAAAGCCATTAAATATTTTGAAGACATAAAGGATGCTATCTCCCAAGCCCTAGTCTTGATCAATCCCGACTATTCACGATATTTCATAATATTCTCTTTTTCCTCCCATGACACCATTGCAGGCCTCTTGTTGCAAAAATATGCTGACGACTATGAACACCCTATCACCTTCATGAGAAAAGTCCTTAGGGATCCAAAGATGAATTATTCCATCACCGAGAAAGAATCTTATGCCTTAGTGAAATCCCTTAAGAACTTTAGAAACTACGTGGGTTATAACAAAATCAAGGCTTATGTCCCTTACCCGACAGTTAAGGATGTCTTATCGCAAGAAGATTGTATGGGTACTAGGGGCAAGTGGGTCTCCAAAATCCAATAATATGAATTAGAGATAAAACCCACCAAGATTATAAAGGGATAAGGTTTGGCCCATATGCTAATTGAGAGCAACCAAGAGGCCATACAAATGGGAGAAAGTGAACAAATAAACATGGTAGTCAATGAATTAGAACATGATGAATGGTATTCCGATATAATACACTACCTTAAGAATTTATCGTGCCCAGATCACCTAGTAGACTACAAAAGAAGGGATTTGAGACTTAGGGCCATGAAATAATGTTTGACTGAGAATGGCCTTGGTTGGAAAGATCCTGATGGAGTTCTCCTTATATATGTCAATCAAGAAGAAGCTGATAAACTGTTAAAGGAATTACACTCTAGACATTGTGGTGGACATTTTGCAGCCCGTACTACTTCGCACAAAATCCTAAGAGCCAGATACTATTGGCCAGTGTTATTTGCTGATACTCACCGATATGTATGAACTTTATAGCCTTGCCAATACTTTACAAGTAAATAAAAACTCCCGGCACAACCTTTATAACATGTGGTAGTAGAAGCTCCTTTTAAAAAATGGGGGTTGGATTTTATTGGGGAATTTAAGGAAAATTCAAGTAATGGCTACCGGTGGATTTTAACAACCACATAATATTTTACTAGGTGGGTAGAGTCTATTCCAACAAAGAAGGCCACTGAGGAGGTATTCATGAAATTTTTGGAGGAAAGAATCATAACTAGGTTTGGGGTCCCGTCCAAGATTACCACATACAATGCCAAGGCTTTTAGCTCTCTTGCATCAACAAAATTTTGTTTCAAGTATGTCATTTTTCTATCTCATTCCTCCAATTATTATCCATAGGGAAACGAATGGGTAGAATCAAGCAATAAAAACCTTATGAACATCATCAAGAAGGTCGTGGGGGAAAACAAGAGGTCTTGGGATAACAAACTTAAATACGCTTTGTGGATAGGTCGAATAACAAAAAATACCTCAACATTAAGGACCCCTTTTGAGCTAGTGTATGGGTTAGAATCCAAACTACCTATGAACCTCCAAATCCCCATCTTCCATTTTTTCTCAGCAATACACCACCGACAGAGAAGCAATCCAAGGGTGAATTAACCAATTAATAGAGTTAGATGAATCTAGAAAGATCTCCCTAAGCCAAATGGAAAGAAACCAAGAAAAGATCAAGAACACCTTCGATCACAAGACAAAGGATATGGATTTTTCCAAGGGAGATCTAGTGTTGTTATGGGATAAGAGAAGGGAGAAACTTGGTATGTACAAGCAATTGGATGGACTATGGACAGGTCCCTACAAAATCATGAGTCCTGCAGGAACAAACTCTTTCAATCTAGGGACGATGGAAGGAGAGGCTTTGAAGTTACTAGTGAACACTATACATATCAAGAGTTACCACCCACCAGCAGCATGACAAGTAAGTACAGGTAAGTACTTAGTCATTTTTATTCATTGTATATACCATCTACATTCTATGCTAGAGTAGTTGTATTTATATTGTATATATGATTGTTTATTTTCATTTTTTGTACCATATATGAGTCGGGGGTGATATCACCACCCCAAATGATTACTAATAATTTTTTGTTGAGATCAAGTAGGTCATAGGTCATGCCAGAGATGCTGAGGTTATCATGTGCTCTACGGTGAGCACATGTCCCCGAATTGGATCCAGATGTTATCCCCTAGCCTAGGGATAACTAAGGAGATTATGTATCGAGGCCCACAAGTCCTAGACATGGAGTACTGAGAGCCACATTGACTTGATCCTGGCCCTGGAGGGCCCATCTTTCTTCTTCAATGCCTCCACCTTGTTAGAAACAACAACATCCATCCCATCAGCATGGTCCTTCAACAACAATGGGTCTTTCTCCATGAGGTAATGAGTTCGGGTATCATGGTATGTGTCACTTTGATTCTCAAAAGGTTTGAATATGTGCATTTAATTCTTTTTACTTCTAACGTGTGCCAGACGAAGAGGATATTGTAGAATCTCGTCCCACTTTTGGGTTTTTGGGAATATGTAATGGGAAAGGGATGTCGGCCCGTGGGTTTACCCATGCTTAGGCTCACTTTTGTAATGTATAAGTAGATATCTAGGCATCTATCAGAAGACATAGAGATGTATGTGATGTAAGCTAAGTGCTAATATATTTTGTAAGTGCTTTGTGCATGACTGTAAGAGGCTTGTAGAGCTAAGTGCAAGTCATTGTAAGGAGTTGTGGAAGGATTTGTGCTGTAGCGCAAGGAAGAAGGATCTAGCGAGCTGCATAGATCTTCTGTCTTATGAGAAGAAGGTTTTTGGTGGCTCTGTGCTGTAACCAATTGAAGATGCTAATAGAGAAGAAGAAGAGTTGGTGGACATAGACCCAGGGTGGGGGTGAACCACGTAAATCTATGTGTTATGCTTTGTGCTTCGACTTGATGTGTTTATCCCTTATTTTGCTAAGTTCTTTGATATATTTAGATAGATCTACTTATGCTTTGTGCTTCTTAGAGGTGTGTGAATGTTAGATCTGACATGTACGAATATGATCAGTGTTGATCTACCAGATCTGATCTGTTTTACTGTTTCTAAGTTCTTTGATATATTTAGATAGATCTACTTATTCTTTGTGCTTCTTAGAGGTGTGTGAATGTTAGATCTGACATGTATGAATATGATTAGTGCTGATCTACCAGATCTGATCTGTTTTACTGTTGCTAAGTGCCGAAATACCTTCGATCTAAGTGAATGTTGTGATGCTCTGTGATATTTGTGAAGTATAATAAGGGTTGAATATTGACGAATGATCTATGCTAAGTACTCTATAAGAGATATAATCAAAGATCTGTGTCCCAGCTAAGGTTGCAGACACTTGAGTCCTACAACCACCCCTGCCTCTACCTCGGGTGAGACTTCATCTGCTTCACAGGTATTGCCGAAAGGGCCGGTATTTAGGGCTTTGTTGGTGCACTCTTGAGCATTGAACCCTGGGTCTGCCCCTGTGCCAACAAATGGTTCTGTTTCCAGGACCTGAGACTGTGATTGCTGGGAACTAATAAAGAAGAGACTTGTGCAAAAGAAATCTTTGTGCATAGATATGTGCCCTAGCACGCAGTACCCTACTCGATTTATAAGCTCTGTGCTAAGAAAAGAAGTCTGATCTGAAGAAAGATGGTCGGATCTGAAAGAAAGAAGCAAGATCTGGAATCTTTGTGCCAAGAAGAAGGTCATATCTGAAGAAAATAATCCTGATCCGAAGAAAAGAGGTAAGATCTATAATCTCTGCACTCTGATAGAGGTAAGAATAGTTAAAGAAGCAAGATCTGAAAGCTTTGTGGTCTGTAAAAGTAAGATAAGTAGAAATTTTTGTTTCTGGAATATGAATTTAGGTATGTTTGATAGATTCTGTCCTAGCTTGAAAACTAGGGCACTAATAGATGAAACAAGATTTGATATAAGTAGATCTGATAAGAATAATGAAAGATATGTTATACCTATGCATAGAAATAATGTTTGGACTAACAAATGGATGCAGGATCCTAGAAATAATTTTTTGCAGGTTAACTCCTATGATCCTAGTGAACAATATAAAGGGAGATGGGGATCATATAAAATAAAGAGAGGATTGACCCTCTGTTACAATTCCAGAATACTAGGACATCTTGCTAAGGAATGCCCCGGAAGAAGACCTAGTTATCTTTGTTGTAAGGCTATGGACCATGAAGTGTTGGATTTCCCAAGAATGATCGCTAAGCTTGAAGGAATGAATCTAAACCAAGAAAACCCTAAGGCAGATCCAGAAAAGGTAGAACCCCAGGAAGAATCAGAGAAAGTATTGATACAAATGAAGGAGACCCTGAATGAACATCGACATGTCAGATTATCATAGATTTTCAAAGAAAAAGAATGCATTGAAGAAAGAATAGGGGACTTTGACATTGACTGTGTTCTTGATGAAGAGACACAAGTGAATATTATGCCATAAAGAACTTGGGAAGCTATAGGGAAGCCTGCTATGATGCCTTCATTAGGAGGAGTAGGACTATTCAAAGGGAAGCTGGTAAGTTTATGTGGGAGGCTTGCTCAAATATCTACAACTGTCAATGGAACTTCGACAAAGGAAGATTTTGAGATTATAAAATGTATTGAAAAAAACACCTCGTTTACCATGTTACTAGGGAAACCTTGGATTGAAAGAGATCAAGCCAGATGAAAAGAAGAAGAAGAAGCCTCAGAACAAAAAAAACAAGAGTTAAAAGTTTTCATGACATGAAGGATCGCTCAATTGATTAAAGAACAAGAAAATGGATCAAAGCTATTTGACCCTAGAGACTCCAATGTCGAAGCTGCAAGACCACTAGAATACCCTCAGAAGACTAAAGTACTTACTCCAGAGGCAGAAGAGATGTTAACCTTGAAATATTCTCAACAACGTGTAGTAACTATATCTAAAGAAGATAAGAATCAGAATGGAAAGAAGAATATTGAGACGAAGCTCATTGGAAAGAAGGCTAGGAAGCTAAGTAGGAAGAGGGATAAGATTGAAAAATTATAGAAGGTTCCAGAGGGAGCCTCGCAGAAGGAAAATTTGTAGAATTTGAGCTTCACTGAGATATCAGAACAACAACATAGGTCACTTCACTGTGGTGAAGAAATATAGTCATTGGGGATGATATATCTGTTCGACCGATGCTCCGAACGACGGGAAAAACATTTATGGGTCGCCACCTGACCGATGGACCATTCCATAATGGAAATAACAAGAGTTAATGAAGCCTCATACCCATTGCAAGCAATCTATTGCTGAGTTTCCTATTTATCCCGTCGCACCATGCACGAAGAGCACTTTTGCCAAATCGAGAATTTGAGCTTGCAACCTTGGTTAAGATTGTCCAATGATCATTACCTCCTTACTTTCCATCTTATTTCTATATCTACATTACTTCGTGAACCTGATATTATTAACCCTGAGCGCATATGTCCGAGGAGATTAGCGCACTTAAAGAATCTACAAAGGAAGTACTCGTTAATCTTAGGACCGAGAAAGTCATGTCGGAAAGAAGGATGTCTGCAGGTGTGCAAGCATCATCGATAGGAGGAGTCCAAGCTTCTCCATCGACTGCTCATTGAGCAGGAACGTCTAGAATCACAATAGAGATAAGAGCAAAGCATAGAAACGATCTCGTAAATGCTAAGTTGATTCCAAGCATCTTACCTGCGTATATACCTCCTCTGAGCGACGCGGTGAAAAGAGATAGCGTTCCTAGAGATTTTGACTATGCCAAGGTCACTGCGTACCTCCCAAAAGGGATATGCATAGTTTACATAGACTAGGATAAGATAGCAACGCTGAAGTTTAGTGACTTCAACCTTGGAGACCGTAAACTTACAATATGCTCGCCTTGCATAAGTATCTGACCAACATGAAAGGCACGAATTCAAAGATTATCCCCCAGCCTTGGACCCATAACCTCGTGCAGTCTACCCTGCTTAATGTTATGAATATCCCACACTTCAGACGACATCAAGAAGTGAATGCATGTGTTAATTTTCTATTATCCTGTTACCATGGAGGATATTTATGGCTAAACCGAAGTATCACAGTGGATTCGACCTTGATCCATCGGACCACTCAGCTGAGCATGCAAGGCCCTGATCCACATGATTTTTACCCTGGAAATACCACAGACCGAGCCTTAGCATATAATATAAAAGAGACTTATGGCGATGTTGAGAAGGGCACACACGGCTACAAGGCAACCTCTATTTAGAACGATGCAGTACACCTCGCCTGTCAGCTGATCGCAGGAAATTTAGTCACAAGAGTCGACCAACCCAAGTCACCGGATTCATAGTAGACCTCACAAGAAAGTGTGCAGAGGGACTATAGATGAATTGGGTGTAGTACTTGGTAAACCAACTTGTAATATCCCTCGGCCGAACCCAATTTTAAATATAATGTAAGTGTACTTAAGCTGGTGAGCTGTTTTGACATCATTTTGTAATGCACCTTTCATGGCATAGTGCACACATGCACTATGCAGTAAAATGATGTAGTGTACACATTCCCGGATACCGCGTGCAGTAACTAAAGTGTGCACAGTATGGAGGTCAGCAAGCCTTGTGTATATGATATGTGTTATAGGCTGCTGAGATAGTTATTATAAGTTGGGATGCTTATGTTTTGGAATTAGGCCAGAGTGCCTAGATGTTAAAGGCCAGTGTGCCTATTTTGTATATTTCTCATGATTAATATAAAATATTTCGCTGCGCATAGACCGACCATGATAAAAGAGATGGGGGATTGAACTCCACCAGTTAGAGAAAGGGAGGGCCAAAAGTTAAGGGAAAGGGCTAAGATAGAGAGATTAAGCCAAAAAGGAATATTATATTAATATTTCTTAAAACATAAAGTATGG
>SNQJ01S0097208.1:0-14757 GCA_010110895.2 Picea sitchensis
CCCCCCAGTCTTTATTGTTGTTGGTGGTGACCTTAGTGGCCTATCTTTCTAGGATCTTACACGAGGTGATTTTCAAGGGGAAAGTCTTCACGGTACCTAGAATTGACGTTGACCAAACTCACTCGGGCTCCTTGGAGGGTATACCCATGATTATGTGTGGGAGCTTGCACCAGGGTGTAAGTCTGTTAAGCAGGTCATCAACGTAAATTTTCCACCCTAGCCCAGCCCCTTCTCGTCTCGTTGTTGCGACGTTGGATTTCATCACCAACTAGTGGCTTCGAAATTAGAAGGTCTTGTTTTCTTGGTGTTGCTTCCTAGATTTTCTTTACTAGCGCGAGTTGTTTGTTTCTCGAAGTTGACCATAGGATTGTTTTCACGAAGTTTGTCACTCGTTTACAATAGCTCCTCCACGTCATTCATGTAGAATGTAGGGTTTATCTCCAGAGCATCTGGAAGGTTCTCAATCCTTGCCTACAAGTACACCTGAAGGCTCTCCTTAGCAAAGTGAAGTCCTAGTTGTCACCACACTGCAAGTGGAACGCACTGACTCTCTAGAACATTTTAGAATTACAAATACTCGAGAGGACTTTCGACTTCACCCCGATTCTGAGAGACGTTTTATGCGAGCAAACTCTTTCGGAGACTTAATTGTTGTGTATTCTGGATCTCCGACTAGACCTGGGGACCAAGATCCTTTTTGGTCTACGGGCGTTTTTCGACGGGACCTTTTTGGTCTAGGTTCACCTGTGATTTCCGAGATCAACCCACCTGTGATTTCTGAAATCTCTAGTACAGAGATAATATCGGTGACTACTGCTTATCACTTTACCGTCCCTACCAAAATGGCCCATCTCACAGCTCCTACGAGTGTTCCAACTGGGTTTACTGCGATTAGTCTTGCTCCTATCAACACACCGCGAACGCCCAACCTCACTCCGACACTACCACCTGGATACCGTGCGTTGAATGCTTCGATTACTACTCCTACGCAAACTCCATCTGGCTCTCTTGGTGGTTCTTCTTCTTCTTCTGGGCACTTTCTTCCCAGTTTTGTTCCAACACTCCCTCAATTTCCTTTTGGAGGAACTTCTTCGTCTTCTACTGGAAATCCTAATCCTAATGGCACTATTTCATCATTCACTCCGAATTACCAGTTTTCGGTTGGTGGACAATTTCACCAAGGTGGTATGACTCAACCTTCTCTCAGCGGGAAAATTCCTTTTGGAACACAAGTCCCAATTGGAACACAACCCCCAATTGGAACATTGCCCCCAATTGGAACACCACCTTCGATGGGAGGACCAACCCCACCTTATGGGAAAAACATACCTCTGTCCTTGGCCCAGTATTGGAATCAATTGATCCAAAATCCTCCTCAATCGACTGGGGGGCAGTAGTTTCCAGCTGCATCTGTAAGACCCCGTAGTATGGGCCAACCATATCCAGGTTCGTCAATCCCATTTGGGGGGTGAATGCTCAAACTCAAGCACCTGTTCCAGGGTATACTCCTATGAGATACTATCCTCTCCAACCCCCACCGAATATGCCTAGGTCTTCACATTATATGTATACTGCTTATGGTCCTAATGGTTTGTCGACAGGGCTTCCTCCCCAAAGCCACCAGTACCCGCAGGTGAATCCACAGTTACCTTTTCTCGCCACTTTGGATCTTCCAGATTTGTCAAGGATTTTAAATGATCCTATTCGTCACTCTCCCCAATGGCCTGTTATCCGAACCAAGCTTCCATCAGACATTCCTAAATTCGACGGCAAAGCGGGAGAGGACCCAAACAATCACGTTATGACTTTTCACCTATGGTGCTCATCCAACTCGTTGATGGATGACTCTATTCATTTACGTCTTTTTCAATGAACCCTCACAGGTTCTACTGCGAAGTGGTATATTGAATTCCCACAAAGTTTTTTCTCTGACTTCAACACCCTAGCAATGGATTTCCTTAAGCATTACTAGTTACCAATCCGTTATGACACGGGAACCGATATTTTGACTTCCTTCAAACAGAATAAAGGCACTCATATCTCTGATCACATCCATGAGTGGTGAAGGAGACGACGTCTCATTAAACTTGAGCTCCCTGATCAATTGCTGGCAGAGTGGTTCACAAAATCATTTGGGAATGACATCGGTAAGGACATTTCCATTAGTGGCTTAGTCACAGAAGAGTAGGCTATAAGTCGTGCTCAATATCTTGACCTCGTTTATTCAAAAACAGGAACCCTTTATGATTTACTACCTGAATTACCTCATCCTAATACTTCCAGGACTTCAACTACTCTAACTACCTCGCATGCAGTTGATGGTGTGATTGGCTCTTCCCAGGCCCAACCACATTCCGCCTCAAGCACAAACCCCAAATCTACTTCTTCTAATGTTCAAAATGCTCCATCTCCTGCCACTCCCACCAGCAAGACTTATGAGGTAAATGTAGTCCAATCTACCCCAGCCGGTAAAAACAAATCTAAAAAGGCGAGAGGTAAGAATAAGGAGGGAAAAAATAATTCTCAAGCAGAGCAAACCAAAACTACCCCTGTTGACGATCGGGATAAGCGCAAACCACGATACCCTTGTCTTATTTGTGGTGATGATCACTACACGAAGGATTGTCCACGACGTGCCGAGGTCACTAAGTTCCTTCAAGGAGCTCCAAAACCACCTGCACTAGTCGTTTTGTCCCAACCCTTCCTGTCTCAACAACAGGCTCAGTTGGTCATCCATGACCAACCCTCATCTTCTACCACCTCCTATGTTTTGATGTGTACTGGCGATTCTAAGCAGAGTAATGTTACACTCACTACTCGGGCCAAAGATTATTCTCCCTCTAAGGCGAAGGTTGATGATCTACCGCCTTCTTCGGCACAACCCTCTCCCGCAACTCCACCTACCAACGGTCCTCTTCATCTTGAACAACCAAGCCTCAAAATAGTTCTATGACCCCCCCCCAAAGGGTGTCATTCAGAAATCGTCTTTCAATCCTCATGCTCGTGCGGCCCAGAACTATAGCATTGTTGAATATCTGGCCCAAGCACCTTCTGTGATGTAAGCCCTTGAAGTCCTTCAAACTTGTCCTGTACAATGGAAGGCACTGTTGAAAGCTATCAGTGGAATTGACCTGACGAATATGAATTTAGTAATATTTGACTTGGAAGATCACATTCCAAGGTTACCCCCTCAACTCGCATTCCAGATCCAAGTGATTGTCTTAGACAAAAACATTTGCTAAACCATTATCAACGAGGGTGCCTCAACGTGTGTCATGTCTCTTGATTGCTGGAAAGCCATTCGCTCTACTTCTTTGAATGAATCTCAGAACACTCTTACAGCCTTCAATGTCTCCGGTTTTAAGCCCTATAGTGTCCTTCCTTCATTGCCCATCACGTTAGAAGGCAAGACGGTCCAAGTTTAAGTGGAAGTCTTTGACGCTCCCCTTGATTATAATCTTCTACTTGGCCGCAGCTAGATCAACTCCATGCGCGTCGTTGTGTCGACCCTTTTCCGTGTCATACGTTTCTCTCATCAAGGAAAGGTTGCTACCGTCAACCAACTCACCTTCTTTAATTCTGATACCCGTACTGGCAAAGTACCTTTTATCGCTAAAAACCCACCGGGTTATGAGAACATCGGTGTAGGCCTTCTCAAGGACTCTTCGTTAATGGGTACTTTCCCCATTCCATCGCCTGATGTTCCATGCTCATCTATTGCTTCTATCAACATGATCTCCACTTCGCCTCATGAACTTCCTGTGTCTCACGACCCCTAGATAGTCCCTGACCCTGGAGATCATCTTCGTTTCGGTGACGAAATGTCGTTAAGTCCGATTGATCTGCCTATCAAGCCATTCAATCGGCAACACATTCTACACCCTCTCTTGATGATTTGCCTCCCGATCCTTTTCGTGTTATTTTTCCCATTGATGAGATGGTCATGTCCATCATGGAGGACACCCCTTGGGACTATGGGCATCATCATTCCATCCTTTTTCTGGAGCAACATACTCTTGTGAACTACCAACGGATCTCGACTCCGTCGACCGTTGTTGTCATTTCCACTATTCCCGAGTCTGCACACAATGTGTTTTTCGAAGGGAACTTAAGCAATATCTCGCCCACTATTCCCATTGACATATCCATCAAACCTGGTATAGTCGAAAATGTCCATATTGGAGCTTCGTGTTCCCCTGACAAAATAGTCACCTATACGTCCCTTTTCAAAGAGATTCGTGACATCTTCGCCTGGAGCTACAAAGAAATGACGGGTATCAACCCTGAGATTGTGATACATGAGATCAAGACATACCCCAATGCTAAACCCGTCCGATAATGCCTTTGTCTAGTTCACCCACGTAAAGCGGCTGCTATAAAGCTCGAAGTCGAGAAACTTCTTAAAGCCGACTTTATTTATCCGGTGGCTCTCATAGACTGGGTTTCCAATCTTGTCCCGATTGACAAGAAACAAGACATCATTCGTGTATGCGTTGATTATAGGGATATCAATAAAGCTTGTCCCAAAGGCAACTTTTCTACCCCCTTCATCGATCAAATTGTTGATGACTGCGCCGGAAGTGAAATCTTCTCTCTCATGGATGGTTTCTCCGGGTATAATCAAATTAACATTGTTCCTGAGGATCAACATAAGACCGCTTTTATTTGTCCCTGGGGTACTTTTTCCTATCGGAAACTTCCTTTCGATCTCAAGAACGCTGGCGCAACTTTTCAACGTGCTATATCTTATGCTTTTCATGATATCAAGCACGTCATTCAATCCTATTTGGACGATTTACCTGCTCATTCAATGCGCCGAGTCGATCACCCAACCCACCTCCGAGCCATTTTCGTTTGCTGTCGATTCTATCGTATATGTTTGAATCCTCATAAGTGCGTTTTTTGTGTGGAATTCGGCCCTATTTTAGGTTTTATCGTTTCGCATCAAGGGATATGGGTGGATCCTTTAAAGGTTGAGGTGATCCTAAATCTCCCTCCCGCTTCTACACTTTGCCAGTTGCAAATTTTGCAGGGGAAAGCAAACTTTCTTCGTCATTTTATCCCAAATTACGCCGAGATAACACATGGATTTACGCGGCTATTAAAAAAGGATTCAGAATTCATCTAGGATACCATTGCCAACAATGCTTTTGAAGCTTTGAAGTGGTCCCTAATGTGAGCTCCGCTTCTCTTTCCCCCTGATTACAGTCGTGATTATTTCCTTTACCATGCCGCCTCGGATTACACCATTGTCATGGTTCTCATCAAAGAGGATGATGCCCACGAAGAACATGTTATTTACTACTTGAGTCGAAGTCTCACACCGACTGAAATCAAGTATCAACATGTTGAGAAACTGGCCTTGGCTGCCGTCCAAGCCGTCCAACGCTTCCGGCACTATATCCTCTCACGTAAGACTACGGTGATTTCTCATTACAAACCTATGCAACACATTCTGACATGTCAATTGCTCAGGGTAAAGTACTCCAAATGGATTGTGATACTCCAGGAGTTTGACTTGGAATTCGAACGGGCCAAGTCCAAGAAGTCCTTAGTTTTTGCTGAGTTGATATGCGACTTTCCCCATTCTGCAACGGAAAATGTAGCAGCGGATTCATTACCTGATGAGTCTCTTTTCCTTATTAGCACTGATGATCTTTGGTATGGGGATATCATTATATATCTCCAAACCCAGACCTTCCGGCCAACTTTGTCTAGTACCGATCGACGTCGTATACGCTATCAAGCTTGTCAATACATTATCTTCGGGGTTACTCTTTATCATCGGGGGATTGACTCTGTTTTTCGACGTTGTCTAACATCTGACGAAGCTGAGAAAGCTCTGAATGACTGCCATTCTGGAGCATGTGGTGGTCATATGTCTAGGTATGCTACTGCCCAGAAGATCTTACACGCAGGGTATTTTTGGCCTTCATTATTTAACGATTGCATCATAGCCATTCAAAAATTCCATGCCTGCCAGACCTATAATAACAATATACGGTCACATCCTGCTCCTCTTCACCCTGTAGTCTCAGTTGTCCCCCCTGCGAAATGGGGCATCGATTTCATGACATGTCACCCTCACTCGGCCGAGAGGCATGGTTACATCATTATAGCCATTGATTACTTTACGAAATGGGCCGAGGCGATGCCGACATTTGAAAACACTGGAAAGACCGCAACATTGTTCATTTTTAATCACGTCATAGCTCATTTTGGTGTTCCCCAAGCTATTTTCACTGATCGCGGTAGCCACTTGAGCTCCCTGATCAGTTGCTGGAAGAGTGGTTCACAAAATCATTTTTGAATGACATCGGTAAGGACATTGCCATTGGTGGCGTAGACATGGAAGAGTAGGCTATAAGTCGTGCTCAATATCTTGACCTCGTTTATTCACAAACAGGAACCCTTTATGATTTACTACCTGACTTACCTCGTCCTAATACTTCCAGCACTTCAACTACTCTAGCTACCTCGCATGTAGCTGACGGTGTGATTGGCTCTTCCCAGGCCCAACCACATTCCGCCTCAAGCACAAACCCCAAATCTATTTCTTCTAATGTTCAAAATGCTCCGTCTCCTGCCACTCCCACCGGCAAGACTTATGAGGTAAATGTAGTCCAATCTACCGCAGCCAGTAAAAACAAATCTAAAAAGGGGGGAGGTAAGAATAAGGAGGGCAAAAATAATTCTCAAGCAGAGCAAACCAAAACTACCCCTGTTGACGATCGGGATAAGCGCAAACCATGATACCCTTGTCTTATTTGTGGTGATTATCACTACACGAAGGATTGTCCACGACGTGCCGAGGTCACTAAGTTCCTTCAAGGAGCTCCAAAACCACCTGCACTGGTCCTTTTGTCCCAACCCTTCCCGTCTCAACAACAGGCTCAGTTGGTCATCCATGACCAACCCTCATCTTCTACCACCTCCTATGTTTTGATGTGTACTGGCAATTCTAAGCAGAGTAATGTTACACTCAATACTCGGGCCAAAGATTATTCTCCCTCTAAGGCGAAGGTTGATGATCTACCACCTTCTTCGGCACAACCCTCTCCCGCAACTCCACCTACCAACGGTCCTCTTCATCTTGAACAACCAAGCCTCAAAACAGTTCTATGACCCCCCCCAAAGGGCGTCATTCATAAATTGGCTTTCAATCCTCATGCTCTTGCGGCCCAGAACTATAGCATTGTTGAAGATCTGGCCCAAGCACCTTCTGTGATGTCAGCCCTTGAAGTCCTTCGAACTTGTCCTGTACAATGGAAGTCACCGTTGAAAGCTATCGGTGGAATTGACCCGACGAATACGAATTTAATAATATTTGACTTGGAAGATCACATTCCAAGGTTACCCCCTCAACTCGCATTCCAGATCCAAGTGATTGTCTCTGACAAAAACATTTGCCGAACCGTTATCGACGAGGGTGCCTCGACGTGTGTCATGTCTCTTGCTTGCTGGAAAGCAATTGGCTCTACTTCTTTGAATGAATCCCAGAACACTCTTAAAGCCTTCAATGTCTCCAGTTTTAAGCCCTATAGTGTCCTTCCTTCATTGCCCATCATGTTAGAAGGCAAGACGGTCCAAGTCGAAGTGGAAGTCTTTGACGCTCCCCTTGATTATAATCTTCTACTTGGCCGCAGTTGGATCGATTCCATGCGTGTCGTTGTGTCGACCCTTTTTCGTGTCATACATTTCCCTCATCAAGGAAAGGTTGTTACCGTCAACCAACTCACTTTCTTTAATTCCGATACCCGTACTGGCAACGTACCTTTTATCGCTAAAACCCCACCAGGTTATGAGAACATCGGTGTAGGCCTTCTCAAANCGTCTGTTGCTTCTATCAACATGATCTCCACTTTGCCTCATGAACTTCCTGCATCTCATGAACCCTAGATAGTCCCTGACCCTAGAGATCATCTTCGTTTCGGTGACGAAATGTCGTTAAGTCCGATTGGTCTGCCTATCAAGCCATTCAATCGGCAACACATTCTACACCCTCTCTTGATGATTTTCCTCCCGATCCTTTTCGTGTTATTTTTCCCACTGACGAGATGGTCATGTCCATCATGGAGGACACCCCTTGGGACTATGGGCATCATCATTCCATCCTTTTTTTGGAGCAAAATACTCTTGTGAACTACCAACGGATTTCGACTCCGTCGACCGTTGTTGTCATTTCCACTATTCTCGAGTCTGCTCACGATGTGTTTTTCGAAGGGAACTTAAGCAATATCTTGCCCACTATTCCCATTGACATATCCGTCAAACCTGGAATAGTTGAAAATGTCCATATTGGAGCTTCGTGTTCCCCTGACAAAATAGTCACCTATACGTCCCTTTTCAAAGAGTTTTGTGACATCTTCGCCTGGAGCTACGAAGAAATTTCGGGTATCAACCCTGAGATTGTGATACATGAGATCAAGACATACCCCAACGCTAAACCCATCCGATAATGCCTTTGTCCAGTTCACCCACGTAAAGTGGCTGCTATAAAGATCAAAGTCGAGAAACTTCTTAAAGCCGACTTTATTTATCCGGTGGCTCTCATAGACTGGGTTTCCAATCTTGTCCCGATTGACAAGAAACAAGGCATCATTCGTGTATGCGTTGATTATAGGGATATCAATAAAGCTTGTCCCAAAGAAAACTTTCCTACCCCCTTCATCGATCAAATTGTCGATGACTGCGCCGGAAGTGAAATCTTCTCTCTCATGGATGGTTTGTCCGGGTATAATCAAATTAACATTGTTCCCAAGGATCAACATAAGACTGCTTTCATTTGTCCTTGGGGTACTTTTGCCTATTGGAAACTTCCTTTCGGTTTCAAGAACGCTGGCGCAACTTTTCAACATGCTATATCTTATGCTTTTCATGATATCAAGCACATCATTCAACCCTATTTGGATGATTTACCTGCTCATTCAATGTGCCGAGTCGATCACCCAACCCACCTCCGACCCATTTTCGTTTGCGGTCGATTCTATCGTATATGTTTGAATCCTCATAAGTGCATTTTTTGTGTGGAATCCGGCCGTCTTTTAGGTTTTATCATTTCGCGTCAAGGGATCTCGGTGGATCCTTTAAAGGTTGAGGTGATCCTAAATCTCCCTCCTCCTTCAACACTTTGCCAGTTGCAAAGTTTGCAGGGGAAAGAAAACTTTCTTCATCGTTTTATCTCAAATTACACCGAGATAACTCATGGATTTACGCGGCTATTAAAAAAGGATTCAGAATTCGTCTGGGATACCATTGCCAACAATGCTTTTGAAGCTTTGAAGTTGTCCCGAATGCGAGCTCCGCTTCTCTTTCCCCCTGATTACAGTCGTGATTATTTCCTTTACCATGTCGCCTCGGATTACACCATTGGCATGGTTCTCATCCAAGAGGATGATGCCCATGAAGAACATGTTATTTACTACTTGAGTCGAAGTCTCACACCGACTGAAATCAAGTATCAACATGTTGAGAAACTGGCATTGGCTGCCGTCCAAGCCGTCCAACACTTCCGGCACTATATCCTCTCAGAGCGGATTCATTAACTGATGAGTCTCTTTTCCATATTAGCACTGATGATCTTTGGTATGGGGATATCATTATATATCTCCAAACCTAGACCTTCCGACCAACTTTGTCTAGTACCGACCAACGTCGTATATGCTATCAAGCTCGTCAATACATTATCCTCGGGGATACTCTTTATCGTCGGGGGATTGACTCTATTTTTCGACGTTGTCTAACGTTTGACGAAGCTGAGAAAGCTCTGAATGACTGCCATTCTGGAGCATGTGGTGGTCATATGTCTAGGTATGCTACCACCCAGAAGATCTTACGTGCAGGGTAATTTTGGCCTTCATTATTCAACGACTGCATCATAGCCATTCAAAAATTCCATGCCTGCCAGACCTATAATAACAATATACGGTCACATCCTGCTCCTCTTCACCCTGTAGTCTCAGTTGGCCCCCTTGTGAAATGGGGCATCGAGTTCATGACATGTCACCCTCACTCGGTCGGGGGGCATGGTTACATCATTATAGCCATTGATTACTTTACGAAATGGGTCGAGGCGATGCCGACATTTGACAACACTGGAAAGACCGTAGCATTGTTCATTTTTAATCACGTCATAGCTCATTTTGGTGTTCCCCAAGCTATTTTCACTGATCACGGTAGCCACTTGAGCTCCCTGATCAGTTGCTGGTAGAGTGGTTCACAAAATCATTTGTGAATGACATCGGTAAGGACATTTCCATTGGTGGCGTACTCACAGAAGAGTAGGCTATAAGTCGTGCTCAATATCTTGACCTCGTTTATTCACAAACAGGAACCCTTTATGATTTACTACCTGACTTACCTCGTCCTAATACTTCCATCACTTCAACTACTCTAGCTACCTCGCATGCAGCTGACGGTGTGATTGGCTCTTCCCAGGCCCAACCACATTCCGCCTCAAGCACAAACCCCAAATCTACTTCTTCTAATGTTCAAAATGCTCCATCTCCTGCCACTCCCACCGGCAAGACTTATGAGGTAAATGTAGTCCAATCTACCCCAGCTGGTAAAAACAAATCTAAAAAGGGGAGAGGTAAGAATAAGGAGGGCAAAAATAATTCTCAAGCAGAGAAAACCAAAACTACCCTTGTTGACGATCGGGATAAGCGCAAACCACAATACCCTTGTCTTATTTGTGGTGATGATCACTACACAAAGGATGTTCCACGACGTGTCGAGGTCACTAAGTTCCTTCAAGGAGCTCCAAAACCACCTGCACTGGTCCTTTTGTCCCAACCCTTCCCGTCTCAACAACAGGCTTAGTTGGTCATCCATGACCAACCCTCATCTTCTACCACCTCCTATGTTTTGATGTGTGCTAGCGATTCTAAGTAGAGTAATGTTACACTCACTACTCGGGCCAAAGATTATTCTCCCTCTAAGGCGAAGTTTGATGATCTACCGCCTTCTTCGACATAACCCTCTCCCGCAACTCCACCTACCAATGGTCCTCTTCATCTTGAACAAGCAAGCCTCAACAGAGTTCTATGACCCCGCCCAAAGGGTGTCATTCAGAAATCGGCTTTCAATCTTCATGCTCGTGCGGCCCAGAACTATAGCATTGTTGAAGATCTGGCCCAAGCACCTTCTGCGATGTCAGCCCTTGAAGTCCTTCAAACTTGTCCTACACAATGGAAGGCACTCTTGAAAGTTATCGGTGGAATTGACCTGACAAATACAAATTTAATAATCTTTGACTTGGAAGATCACATTCCAAGGTTACCCACTAAATTCACATTCCAGATCCAAGTGATTGTCTCTAACAAAAACATTTGCCGAACCGTTATCGACGAGGGTGCCTCGATGTGTGTCATGTCTCTTTCTTGCTGGAAATCCATTGGCTCTACTTCTTTAAATGAATCCCAGAACACTCTTAAAGCCTTCAATGTCTCTGGTTTTAAGCCCTATAGTGTCCTTCCTTCATTGCCCATCACGTTAGAAGGCAAGACGGTCCAAGTCAAAGTGGAAGTCTTTGACGCTCCCCTTGATTATAATCTTCTACTTGGTCGCAGCTGGATCGATTCCATGCGCGTCGTTGTGTCGACCCTTTTCTGTGTCATAAGTTTCCCTCATCAAGGAAAGGTTGTTACCGTCAACCAACTCACCTTCTTTAATTCTGATACCTGTACTGGCAACGTACCTTTTATCGCTAAAACCCCACCGGGTTATGAGAACATCGATGTAGGCCTTCTCAAGGACTCTTCGTTAATGGGTACTTTCCCCATTCCACCGCCCGATGTTCCATGCTCGTCTGTTGAGTCAAGTAACTTCTTAAAGCTGGCTTTATTTATCGCGATTGACAAGAAACAAGGCATCATTCGTGTATGCGTTGATTATAGGGATATCAATAAAGCTTGTCCCAAAGACAACTTTCCTACGCCCTTCATCGATCAAATTGTCGATGACTACACCGGAAGTGAAATCTTCTCTCTCATGGATGGTTTCTCCAGGTATAATCAAATTAACATTGTTCCCGAGGATCAACATAAGACCGCTTTTATTTGTCCTTGGGGTAATTTTGCCTATCGGAAACTTCCTTTCGGTCTCAAGAACGCTGGCGCAACTTTTCAACGTGCTATATCTTATGCTTTTCATGATATCAAGCACATCATTCAACCCTATTTGGACGATTTACCTACTAATTCAATGCGCCGAGTCGATCACCCAACCCACCTCCGAGCCATTTTCATTCATTGTCGATTCTATCGTATATGTCTATCGTATATGTTTGAATCCTCATAAGTGCGTTTTTTGTGTGGAATCCAGCCGTCTTTTGGGTTTTATCGTTTCGCGTCAAGGGATCTGGGTGGATCCTTTAAAGGTTGAGGTGATCCTAAATCTCCCTCCTCCTTCTACACTTTGCCAGTTGCAAAGTTTGCAGAGGAAAGAAAACTTTCTTCGTCATTTTATCCCAAATTACACCGAGATAACTCATGGATTTATGCGGTTAGTAAAAAAGGATTCAGAATTCATCTGGGATGCCATTGCCAACAACAATTTTGAAGCTTTGAAGTTGTCCCTAACGCGATCTCCTCTTCTCTTTCCCCCTGATTACGGTCGTGATTATTTCCTTTATCATGCCGCCTCGGATTACACCATTGGCATGGTTCTCATCCAAGAGGATGATGCACATGAAGAACATGTTATTTACTACTTGAGTCGAAGTCTCACACCGACTGAAATCAAGTATCAACATTTTGAGAAACTAGCCTTGGCTGCCATCCAACCCATCCAATGCTTCCGGCACTATATCCTCTCATGTAAGACTACGGTGATTTCTCATTACAACCCTATGCAACACATTCTAACACGTCAATTGCTCGGGGGAAAGTACTCCAAATGGATTGTGATACTCTAGGAGTTTGACTTGGAATTCGAACAGGCCAAGTACAAGAAGTCCTTAGTTTTTGCTGAGTTGATATGCGACTTTCCCCATTCTGCAACGGAAAATGTAGCAGTGGATTCATTACCTGATGAGTCTCTTTTCCTTATTAGCACTGATGATCTTTGGTATGGGGATATCATTATATATCTCCAAACCCATACCTTCTGGCCAACTTTGTCTAGTACCGACCGACGTCGTATACGCTATCAAGCTCGTCAATACATTATCCTCGGGGATACTCTTTATCGTCGAGGGATTAACTCTGTTTTTCAACGTTGTGTAACGTTTGATGAAGCTGAGAAAACTCTGAATGACTGCCATTCTGGAGCATGTGGTGGTCATATGTCTAGGTATGCTACTGCCCAGAAGATCTTACGCGCAGGGTATTTTTGGCCTTCATTATTTAACAACTGCATCATAGCCATTCAAAAATTCCATGCCTGCCAGACCTATAATAACAATATACGGTCACATCCTGCTCCTCTTCACCCTATAGTCTCAGTTGGCCCCCTTGCGAAATGGGGCATCGATTTCATGACATGTCACCCTCACTCAGCCGGGGGGGCATGGTTACATCATTATAGCCATTGATTACTTTACGAAATGGGTCGAGGCGATGCAGACATTTGACAGCACTGGAAAGACCACATCATTGTTCATTTTTAATCATGTCATAGCTCATTTTGGTGTTCCCCAAGCTATTTTCATTGATCACGGTAGGCACTTGAGCTCCATAATCAGTTGCTGGCAGAGTGGTTCACAAAATCATTTTTGAATGACATCAGTAAGGACATTGCCATTGGTGGCATAGTCACGGAAGAGTAGGCTATAAGTCGTGCTCAATATCTTGACCTCGTTTATTCACAAACAGGAACCCTTTATGATTTACTACCTGACTTACCTCGTCCTAATACTTCCAGCACTTCAACTACTCTAGCTACCTCGCATGCAGCTGATGGTGTGATTGGCTCTTCCCAGGCCCAACCACATTCCGCCTCAATCACAAACCCCAAATCTACTTCTTCTAATTTTCAAAATGCTCCATCTCCTTCCACTCCCACCAGCAAGACTTATGAGGTAAATGTAGTCCAATCTACCCTAGCCGGTAAAAACAAATCTAAAAAGGGGAGAGGTAAGAATAAGGAGGGAAAAAATAATTCTCAAGCAGAGCAAACCAAAACTACCCCTGTTGACGATCGAGATAAGTGAAAACCATGATACCCTTGTCTTATTTGTGGTGATGATCACTACACGAAGGATTTTCCACGATGTGCCGAGGTCACTAAGTTCCTTCAAGGAGCTCCAAAACCACCTACACTGGTCGTTTTGTCCCAACCCTTCCCGTCTCAACAACAGGCTCAGTTGGTCATCCATGACCAACCCTCATCTTCTACCACCTCCTATGTTTTGATGTGTACTAGCGATTCTAAGCAGAGTAATGTTACACTCACTACTCGGGCCAAAGATTATTCTCCCTCTAAGGTGAAGGTTGATGATCTACCGCCTTCTTCGGCACATCCCTCTCCCGCAACTCCACCTACCAATGGTCCTCTTCATCTTGAACAACCAAGCCTCAAAATAGTTCTATGACCCCCCCCCCAAAGGGTGTCATTAAGAAATCAGATTTCAATCCTCATGCTTGTGTGGCCCAGAGCTATAGCATTGTTGAAAATCTGGCCCAAGCACCTTCTGCGATGTCAGCCCTTGAAGTCCTTCAAACTTGTCATGTACAATGGAAGGCACTGTTGAAAGCTATCTGTGGAATTGACCCAATGAATACGAATTTAATAATCTTTGACTTGGAAGATCACATT
>SNQJ01S0097208.1:14767-33528 GCA_010110895.2 Picea sitchensis
TCGAAGTGGAAGTCTTTGACGCTCCCCTTGATTATAATCTTCTACTTGGCTGCAGCTAGATCGATTCCATGTGCGTCATTGTGTCGATCCTTTTCTGTGTCATACATTTCCCTCATCAAGGAAAGGTTGTTACTGTTAACCAACTCACCTTCTTTAATTCTGATACCCGTACTGGCAACGTACCTTTTATCGTTAAAACCCCACTGGGTTATGAGAACATCGGTGTAGGCCTTCTCAAGGACTCTTCGTTAATGGGTACTTTTCCCATTCCACCGCCCGATGTTCCATGCTCATCTGTTGCTTCTATCAACATGATCTCCACTTCACCTCATGAACTTCTTGCGTCTCACGACCCCTAGATAGTCCTTGACCCTGGGGATCATCTTCGTTTCGGTGATGAAATGCCATTAAGTCCAACTAGTCTGCCTATCAAGCCATTCAATCGGCAACACATTCTACACCCTCTCTTGATGATTTGCCTCCCGATCCTTTTCGTGTTATTTTTCCCACTGACGAGATGGTCATGTCCATCATGGAGGACACCCCTTGGGACTATGGGCATCATCATTCCATCCTTTTTCTGGAGCAACATACTCTTGTGAACTACCAACAGATCTCGACTCTGTCTACCGTTGTTGTCATTTCCAGTATTCCCGAGTCTGCACACGATGTGTTTTTCGAAGGGAACTTAAGCAATATCACACCCACTATTCCCATTGACATATCTATCAAACCTGGTATAGTCGAAAATGTCCATATTGGAGCTTCGTGTTCCCCTGACAAAATAGTCACCTATACGTCCCTTTTCAAAGAGTTTCATGACATCAAGACATACCCCAACGTTAAATCCATCCGATAATGCCTTTGTCCAGTTCACACACATAAAGCAGCTGCTATAAAGCTCGAAGTCGAAAAACTTCTTAAAGACGACTTTATTTATCCGGTGGCTCTCATAGACTGGGTTTCCAATCTTGTCCCGATTGACAAGAAACAAGGTATCATTCGTGTATGTGTTGATTATAGGGATATCAATAAAGCTTGTCCCAAAGACAACTTTCCTACCCCATTCATCGATCAAATTGTCGATGACTGCCCCGAAAGTGAAATCTTCTCTCTCATGGATGGTTTCTCCGGGTATAATCAAATTAACATTGTTCCCGAGGATCAACATAAGACCGCTTTTATTTGTCCTTGGGGTACTTTTTCCTATCGAAAACTTCCTTTCAGTCTCAATAACGCTGGTGCAACTTTTCAACGTGCTATATCTTATGCTTTTCATGATATCAAACACATCATTCAACCCTATTTGGACGATTTACCTCCTCATTCAATGCGCTGAGTCGATCACCCAACCCACCTCCGAGCCATTTTCGTTCGTTGTCGATTTTATCGTATATGTTTGAATCCTCATAAGTTCATTTTTTGTGTGGAATCCGACCGTCTTTTAGGTTTTATCGTTTCGCGTCAAGGGATCTGGGTGGATCCTTTAAAGGTTGAGGTGATCCTAAATCTCCCTCCTCCTTCAACACTTTGCCAGTTGCAAAGTTTGCAGGGGAAAGCAAACTTTCTTCGTCGTTTTATCCCAAATTACACCCAGATAACTCATGGATTTACGCGGTTATTAAAAAAGGATTCAGAATTCGTCTGGGATGCCATTGCCAACAATGATTTTGAAGATTTGAAGTTGTCCCTAACGTGATCTCCGCTTCTCTTTCCCCCTGATTACAGTCGTGATTATTTCCTTTACCATGCCAGCTTGGATTACACCATTGGCATGGTTCTCATCCAAGAGGATGATGCCCACGAAGAACATGTTATTTACTACTTGAGTCGAAGTCTCACACTGACTGAAATCAAGTATCAACATGTTGAGAAACTGGCCTTGGTTGCCGTCCAAGCCATCCAACGCTTCCGGCACTTTATCCTCTCACTTAACACTACGGTGATTTCTCATTACAGCCCTATGCAACACATTCTGACACATCAATTGCTCGGGGGAAAGTACTCCAAATGGATTGTGACACTCCAGGAGTTTGACTTGGAATTCGAATAGGCCAAGTCCAAGAAGTCCTTAGTTTTTGCTGAGTTGATATGTGACTTTCCCCATTCTGCAACGGAAAATGTAGGAGTGGATTCATTACCTGATGAGTCTCTTTTCCTTATTAGCACTGATGATATTTGGTATGGGGATATCATTATATATCTCCAAACCCAGACCTTTCGGCCAACTTTGTCTAGTACCGACCGACGTCATATACGCTATCAAGCTCGTCAATACATTATCCTCGAGGATACTATTTATCGTCGGGGGATTGACTCTATTTTTCGACGTTGTCTAACATTTGACGAAGCTGAGAAAGATCTGAATGACTGCCATTCTTGAGCATGTGGTGGTCATATGTCTAGGTATGCTACTGCCTAGAAGATCTTACACGCAAGGTATTTTTGGCCTTCATTATTTAATGACTGCATCATAGTCATTCAAAAATTCCATGCCTGGCAGACCTATAATAACAATATACGGTCACATCCTGCTCCTCTTCACCCTGTAGTCTCAGTTGGCCCCCTTGCGAAATGGGGCATCGATTTCATGACATGTCTCCCTCACTCTGCTGGGGGGCATGGTTACATCATTATAGCCATTGATTACTTTTCGAAATGGGTCGAGGCGATGCCAACATTTGAAAAAACTGGAAAGACCACAACATTGTTCATTTTTAATCACGTCATAGCTCTTTTTGGTGTTCCCCAAGCTATTTTCACTGATCACGGTAGCCAATTGAGCTCCCTGATCAGTTGCTGGCAGAGTGGTTCACAAAATAATTTGTGAATGACATCGGTAAGGACATTGCCATTGGTGGCGCAGTCACGGAAGAGTAGGCTATAAGTCGTGCTCAATATCTTGACCTCGTTTATTCACAGACAAGAACCCTTTATGATTTACTACCTGACTTACCTCATCCTAATACTTCCAGCACTTCAACTACTCTAGCTACCTCCCATGCAGCTGACGGTGTGATTCGTTCTTCCCAGGCCCAACCACATTCTGCCTCAAGCACAAACCCCAAATCTGCTTCTTCTAATGTTCAAAATGCTCCGTCTCCTGCCACTCCCACCAGCAAGACTCATGAGGTAAATGTAGTCCAATCTACCCCAGCTGGTAAAAACAAATCTAAAAAGGGGAGAGGTAAGAATAAGGAGGGAAAAAATAATTCTCAAGCAGAGAAAACCAAAACTACCCCTGTTGACGATCGAGATAAGCGCAGACCACGATACGCTTGTCTTATTTGTGGTGATGATCACTACACGAAGCATTGTCCACGACATACCGAGGTCACTAAGTTCCTTCAAGGAGCTCCAAAACCACTTGCACTGGTCGTTTTGTCCCAAACCTTCTTGTCTCAACAACAGGATCAGTTGGTCATCCATGACCAACCCTCATCTTCTACCACCTCCTATGTTTTGATGTGTACTAGAGATTTTAAGCAGAGTAATGTTACACTCACTACTCGGGCCAAATATTATTCTCCCTCTAAGGCGAAGGTTGATGATCTACTGCCTTCTTCGGCACAACCCTCTCCCGCAACTCCACCTACCAACGGTCCTCTTCATCTTGAACAACCAAGCCTCAACACAGTTCTATGACCCCCCCCGAAAGGACGCCATTCAAAAATCGGCTTTCAATCCTCATGCTCATGCGGCCCAGAACTATAGCATTGTTGAAGATCTGTCCCAAGCACCTTCTACGATGTTAGCCCTTGAAGTCCTTCGAACTTGTCCTACACAATGGAAGGCATTGTTGAAAGCTATCGGTGGAATTGACCCGACGAATACAAATTTAATAATCTTTGACTTGGAAGATCACATTCCAAGGTTACCCCCTCAACTCACATTCTAGATCCAAGTGATTTTCTCTGACAAAAACATTTGCCGAACCATTTTCGACGAGGGTGCCTCGACGTGTGTCATGTCTCTTGCTTGTTGGAAAGCCATTGGCTCTACTTCTTTGAATGAATCCCAGAACACTCTTAAAGCCTTTAATGTCTCCGGTTTTAAGCCCTATAGTGTCCTTCCTTCATTGCCCATCACGTTAGAAGGCAAGACGGTCCAAGTCGAAGTGGAAGTCTTTGACGCTCCCCTTGATTATAATCTTCTACTTGGCCGCAGCTGGATCGATTCCATGCACGTCATTGTGTCGACCCTTTTCCGTGTCATACGTTTTACCCATTAAAGAAAGGTTGTTACCGTCAACCAACTCACCTTCTTTAATTCCGATACCCGTACTGGCAACGTACCTTTTATCGCTAAAACCCCACCGGGTTATGAGAACATCGGTGTAGGCCTTCCCAAGGACTCTTCGTTAATGGGTACTTTCCCCATTCCACCGCCCGATGTTCCATGCTCGTCTGTTGCTTCTATCAACATGATCTCCACTTCACCTCATGAACTTCCTGCGTCTCACAACCCCTAGACAGTCCCTGACTCTGGAGATCATCTTCGTTTCGGTGACAAAATGCCATTAAGTCCGATTGGTCTGCATATCAAGCCATTCAATCGGAAACACATTCTACACTCTCTCTTGATGATTTGCCTCCCGATCCTTTTCGTGTTATTTTTCCCACTGACGAGATGGTCATGTCCATCATGGAGGACACCCCTTCAAACTATGGGCATCATCATTCCATCCTTTTTCTGGAGCAACATACTCTTGTGAACTACCAATGGATCTCGACTCCATCGACCGTTGTTGTCATTTCCACTATTCCCGAGTCTGCTCACGATGTGTTTTTCGAAGGGAACTTAAGCAATATCTCGCCAACTATTCCCATTGACATATCCGTCAAACCTGGAATAGTTGAAAATGTCCATATTGGAGCTTCGTGTTTCCCTGACAAAATAGTCACCTATACGTCCCTTTTCAAAGAGTTTCGTGACATCTTCGCCTGGAGCTACGAAGAAATTTTGGGTATCAACCCTGAGATTGTGATACATGAGATCAAGACATACCCCAACGCTAAACCCGTCTGATAATGACTTTGTCCAGTTCACCCATGTAAATCGGCTGCTATAAAGCTCGAAGTCGAGAAACTTCTTAAAGCCGACTTTATTTATCCGGTGGCTCTCATAGACTGGGTTTCCAATCTTGTCCTGATTGACAAGAAACAAGACATCATTCATGTATGCGTTGATTATAGGGATATCAATAAAGCTTGTCACAAAGAAAACTTTCCTACCCCCTTCATCGATCAAATTGTCGATGACTACGCCGGAAGTGAAATCTTCTCTCTCATGGATGGTTTCTCCGGGTATAATCAAATTAACATTGTTCCCGAGGATCAACATAAGACCGCTTTTATTTGTCCTTGGGGTACTTTTTCCTATTGGAAACTTCCTTTCGGTCTCAAGAACGCTGGCGCAACTTTTCAACGTGCTATATCTTATGCTTTTCATGATATCAAGCACATCATTCAACCCTATTTGGATGATTTACCTGCTCATTCAATGCGCCAAGTCGATCACCCAACCCACCTCCGAGCCATTTTCGTTCGCTTTCGATTCTATCGTATATGTTTGAATCCTCATAAGTTCATTTTTTGTGTGGAATCCGGCCGTCTTTTAGGTTTTATCATTTCACATCAAGGGATCTGGGTGGATCCTTTAAAGGTTGAGGTGATCCTAAATCTCCCTCCTCCTTCAACACTTTGCCAGTTGCAAAGTTTGCAGGGGAAAGCAAACTCTCTTCATCGTTTTATCCCAAATT
Source organism: Picea sitchensis (assembly GCA_010110895.2). Taxonomy (NCBI): domain Eukaryota; kingdom Viridiplantae; phylum Streptophyta; class Pinopsida; order Pinales; family Pinaceae; genus Picea; species Picea sitchensis. The sequence goes on from SNQJ01S0097208.1 coordinate 20,529, forward strand.
ACAGCGAGATAACTCATGGATTTACGCGGCTATTAAAAAAGGATTCAGAATTCGTCTGGGATACCATTGCCAACAATGCTTTTGAAGCTTTGAAGTTGTCCCGAATGCGAGCTCCGCTTCTCTTTCCCCCTGATTACAGTCGTGATTATTTCCTTTACCATGTTGCCTTGGATTACACCATTGGCATGGTTCTCATCCAAGAGGATGATGCCCATGAAGAACATGTTATTTACTACTTGAGTCGAAGTCTCACACCGACTTAAATCAAGTATCAACTTGTTGAGAAACTGGCCTTGGATGCCGTCCAAGCCGTCCAACACTTCCGGCACTATATCCTCTCACGTAAGAATATGGTGATTTCTCATTACAACCCTATGCAACACATTCTGACACGTCAATTGCTCGGGGGAAAGTACTCCAAATGAATTGTGATACTCCAGGAGCTTGACTTGGAATTCAAATGGGCCAAATCCGAGAAGTCCTTAGTTTTTGCTGAGTTGATATGCGACTTTCCCCATTCTGCAACGGAAAATGTAGCAGCGGATTCATTAACTGATGAGTCTCTTTTCCTTATTAGGACTGATGATCTTTGGTATGGGAATATCATTATATATCTCCAAACCTAGACCTTCTGGCCAACTTTGTCTAGTACCGACCGACATCGTATACGCTATCAAGCTCGTCAATACATTATCCTCAGCGATACTCTTTATCCTCGGGGGATTGACTCTGTTTTTCGACGTTGTCTAACATTTGACGAAGCTGAGAAATCTCTGAATGACTACCATTCTGGAGCATGTGGTGGTCATATGTCTAGTTATGCTACTGCCCAGAAGATCTTACGTGCAGGGTATTTTTGGCCTTCATTATTTAATGACTACATCATAGCCATTAAAAATTCCATGCCTGCCAGACCTATAATAACAATATACGGTCACATCCTGCTCCTCTTCACCCTATATTCTCAGTTGGCCCCCTTGTGAAATGGGGCATCGATTTCATGACATGTCATCCTCACTCGGTCGGGGGGCATGGTTACATCATTATAGCCATTGATTACTTTACGAAATGGGTCGAGGTGATGCCGACATTTGACAACACTGGAAAGACCGCAGCATTGTTCATTTTTAATCATGCCATAGCTCATTTTGGTGTTCCCCAAGCTATTTTCACTGATCACGATAGCCACTTGAGCTCCCTGATCAGTTGTTGGTAGAGTGGTTCACAAAATCATTTGTGAATGACATCGATAAGGACATTGCCATTGGTGGTGTAGTCACGGAAGAGTAGGCTATAAGTCGTGCTCAATATCTTGACCTCGTTTATTCACAAACAGGAACCCTTTATGATTCACTACCCGACTTACCTCGTCCTAATACTTCCAGCACTTCAACTACTCTAGCTACCTCACATGCAGCTGACGGTGTGATTTTTTCTTCCCAGGCCCAACCACATTCTGCCTCAAGCACAAACCCCAAATCTACTTCTTCTAATGTTCAAAATGCTCCGTCTCCTGCCACTCCCACCGGAAAGACTTATGAGGTAAATGTAGTCCAATCTACCCCAGCTGGTAAAAACAAATCTAAAAAGGGGAGAGGTAAGAATAAGGAGGGCAAAAATAATTCTCAAGCAGAGCAAACCAAAACTACCCCTGTTGACGATTGGGATAAGTGCAAACCATGATACCCTTGTCTTATTTGTGGTGATGATCACTACATGAAGGATTTTCCACGACGTACCGTGGTCACTAAGTTCCTTCAAGGAGCTCCAAAACCACCTGCACTAGTCATTTTGTCCCAACCCTTCCCGTGTCAACAACAGGCTTAGTTGGTCATCCATGACCAACCCTCATCTTCTACCACCTCCTATGTTTTGATGTGTACTGGCGATTCTAAGTAGAGTAATGTTACACTCACTACTCGGGCCAAAGATTATTCTCCCTCTAAGACGAAGGTTGATGATCTACCGCCTTCTTCGACACAACCCTCTCCCGCAACTCCACCTACCAACGGTCCTCTTCATCTTGAACAACCAAGCCTCAATAGAGTTCTATGACCCCACCCAAAGGGCGTCATTCAAAAATCAGCTTTCAATACTCATGCTCGTGCGGCCTAGAACTATAGCATTGTTGAAGATCTAGCCCAAGCACATTCTGCGATGTCAGCCCTTGAAGTCCTTCAAACTTGTCCTACACAATTGAAGGCACTCTTGAAAGCTATGAGTGGAATTGACCTGACGAATACGAATTTAATAATCTTTGACTTGGAAGATCACATTCCAAGGTTACCCCCTCAACTCACATTCTAGATCCAAGTGATTGTCTCTGACAAAAACATTTGCCGAACCATAATCGACGAGGGTGCCTCGACGTGTGTCATGTCTTTTGCTTGCTGGAAAGCCATTGGCTCTACTTCTGTGAATGAATCCCAGAACACTCTTAAAGCCTTCAATGTCTCCGGTTTTAAGCCCTATAGTGTCCTTCCTTCATTGCCCATCATGTTAGAAGGCAAGACGGTCCAAGTCGAAGTGGAAGTCTTTGAAACTCCCCTTGATTATAATCTTCTACTTGGCCGCAGCTGGATCGATTCCATGTGCGTCGTTGTGTCGACCCTTTTCCATGTCATACATTTCCCTCATTAAGGAAAGGTTGTTACCGTCAACCAACTCAGCTTCTTTAATTCCGATACCCGTACTGGCAACGTACCTTTTATCGCTAAAACCCCACTGGGTTATGAGAACATCGGTGTAGGCCTTCTCAAGGACTCTTCATTAATGGGTACTTTCCCCATTCCACCACCCGATGTTCCATGCTCGTCTGTTGCTTCTATCAACATGATCTCCACTTCGCCTCATGAACTTCCTGTGTCTCACGACCCCTAGATAGTCCCTAACTCTGGAGATCTTCTTCGTTTCGGTGACAAAATGCCGTTAAGTCCGATTGGTCTGCATATCAAGCCATTCAATCGGAAACACATTCTACACCCTCTCTTGATGATTTGCCTCCCGATCCTTTTCGTGTTATTTTTCTCACTGACGAGATGGTCATGTCCATCATGGAGGACACCCCTTCAGACTATGGGCATCATCATTCCATCCTTTTTCTGGAGCAACATACTCTTGTGAACTACCAACTGATCTCGACTCCGTCAACCGTTGTTGTCATTTCCACTATTCCCGAGTCTGCACACGATGTGTTTTTCGAAGGAAACTTAAGCAATATCTCGCCCACTATTCCCATTGACATATCCGTCAAACCTGGTATAGTCGAAAATGTCCATATTGGAGCTTCGTGTTCCCCTGACAAAATAGTCACCTATACGTCCCTTTTCAAAGATTTTTGTGACATCTTCGCCTGGAGCTACGAAGAAATTTCGGGTATCAACCCTGAGATTGTGATACATGAGATCAAGACATACCCCAACGCTAAACCCGTTCGATAATGCCTTTGTCCAGTTCACCCACGTAAAGCGGCTGCTATAAAGCTCGAAGTCGAGAAACTTCTTAAAGCCTGCTTTATTTATCCGGTGGCTCTCATAGACTGGGTTTCCAATCTTGTCCCGATTGACAAGAAACAAGGCATCATTTGTGTATGCGTTGATTATAGGGATATCAATAAATCTTGTCCCAAAGAAAACTTCCCTACCCCCTTCATCGATCAAACTGTCGATGACTTCGCCGGAAGTGAAATCTTCTCTCTCATGGATGGTTTCTCCGGGTATAATCAAATTAACATTGTTCCCGAGGATCAACATAAGACCGCTTTTTTTTTTCCTTGGGGTACTTTTGCCTATTGGAAACTTCCTTTCGGTCTCAAGAACGCTGGCGCAACTTTTCAACGTGCTATATCTTATTCTTTTCATGATATCAAGAACATCATTCAACCCTATTTGGATGATTTACCTGCTCATTCAATGCACCAAGTCGATCACCCAACCCACCTCCGAGCCATTTTCGTTCGCTGTCGATTCTATCGTATATGCTTGAATCCTCATAAGTGCATTTTTTGTGTGGAATCCGGCCGTCTTTTAGGTTTTATCATTTCGCGTCAAGGGATCTGGGTGGATCCTTTAAAGGTTGAGGTGATCCTAAATCTCCCTCCTCCTTCAACACTTTGCCAGTTGCAAAGTTTGCAGGGGAAAGCAAACTTTCTTCGTCGTTTTATCCCAAATTACAACGAGATAACTCATGGATTTACGTGGCTATTAAAAAAGGATTCAGAATTCGTCTGGGATACCATTGCCAACAATGATTTTGAATCTTTGAAGTTGTCTTGAATGCGAGTTCCACTTCTCTTTCCCCCTGATTACAGTCGTGATTATTTCCTTTACCATGCCACCTCGGATTACACCATTGGCATGGTTCTCATCCAAGAGGATGATGCCCATGAAGAACATGTTATTTACTACTTGAGTCGAAGTCTCACACCGACTGAAATCAAGTATCAACATGTTGAGAAACTGGCATTGGCTGCCATCCAAGCCATCCAACACTTCCGACACTATATCCTCTCAGAGCGGATTCATTAACTGATGAGTCTCTTTTCCTTATTAGCACTGATGATCTTTGGTATGGGGATATCATTATATATCTCCAAACCTAGACCTTCCGGCCAACTTTGTCTAGTACCGACCGATGTCGTATACGCTATCAAGATCGTCAATACATTATCCTCGGGGATACTCTTTATCGTCGGGGGATTGACTCTATTTTTCGACGTTGTCTAACGTTTGACGAAGCTGAGAAAGCTCTGAATGATTGCCATTCTGGAGCATGTGGTGTTCATATGTCTAGTTATGCTACCGCCCAAAAGATCTTATGCGCAGGGTATTTTTGGCCTTCATTATTTAATGACTGCATCATAGCCATTCAAAAATTCCATGCCTGCCAGACCTATAATAACAATATACGGTCACATCCTGCTCCTCTTCACCCTGTAGTCTCAGTTGGCCCCCTTGTGAAATGGGGCATCGATTTCATGACATGTCACCCTCACTCAGCCGGGGGGCATGGTTACATCATTATAGCCATTGATTACTTTACGAAATGGGTCGAGGCGATGACGACATTTGACAACACTAGAAAGACCGTATCATTGTTCATTTTTAATCACGTCATAGCTCATTTTGATGTTCCCCAAGCTATTTTCACTGATCACGGTAGCCAGTTGAGCTCCCTGATCAGTTGCTGGTAGAGTGGTTCACAAAATCATTTGTGAATGACATCGGTATGGACATTGCCATTGGTGGCGTACTCACAGAAGAGTAGGCTATAAGTCATGCTCAATATCTTGACCTCGTTTATTCACAAACAGGAACCCTTTATGATTTACTACCTGACTTACCTCGTCCTAATACTTCCATCACTTCAACTACTCTAGCTACCTCACATGAAGATGACGGTGTGATTGGCTCTTCCCAGGCCCAACCACATTCCACCCCAAGCACAAACCCCAAATCTACTTCTTCTAATGTTCAAAATGCTCCATCTCCTGCCACTCCCACCGGCAAGAATTATGAGGTAAATGTAGTCCAATCTACCCCAGCTGGTAAAAACAAATCTAAAAAGGGGAGAGGTAAGAATAAGGAGGGAAAAAATAATTCTCAAGCAGAGAAAACCAAAACTACCCCTGTTGACGATCGGGATAAGCGCAAACCACGATACCCTTGTCTTATTTGTGGTGATGATCACTACACAAAGGATTTTCCATGACATGCCGAGGTCACTAAGTTCCTTCAAGGAGCTCCAAAACCACCTGCATTGGTCGTTTTGTCCCAACCCTTCCCGTCTCAACAATAGGCTTAGTTGGTCATCCATGACCAACCCTCATCTTCTACCACCTCCTATGTTTTGATGTGTGCTGGTAGTTCTAAGTAGAGTAATGTTACACTCACTACTCAGGCCAAATATTATTCTCCCTCTAAGGTGAAGGTTGATGATCTACCGCCTTCTTCGGCACACCCTCTCCCGCAACTCCACCTACCAACGGTCCTCTTCATCTTGAACAACCAAGCCTCAATAGAGTTCTATGACCCCGCCCAAAGGGTGTCATTCAGAAATCGGATTTCAATCCTCATGCTCGTGTGGCCCCGAACTATAGTATTGTTGAAGATCTGGCCCAAGCACCTTCTGCGATGTCAGCCCTTGAAGTCCTTCAAACTTGTCCTACACAATGGAAGGCACTCTTGAAAGATATCGGTGGAATTGACCTGACAAATACAAATTTAATAATCTTTGACTTGGAAGATCACATTCCAAGGTTACCCACTCAACTCGCATTCCAGATCCAAGTGATTGTCTCTAACAAAAACATTTGTCGAACCGTTATCGATGAGGGTGCCTCGATGTGTGTCATGTCTCTTGCTTGCTGGAAAGCCATTGCCTCTACTTCTTTGAATGAATCCCGGAACACTCTTAAAGCCTTCAATGTCTCCGGTTTTAATCCCTATAGTGTCCTTCCTTCATTGCCCATCACGTTAGAAGGCAAGACGGTCCAACTCAAAGTGGAAGTCTTTGACGCTCCCCTTGATTATAATCTTCTACTTGGCCATAGCTGGATCGATTCCATGTGCGTCGTTGTGTCGACCCTTTTCTGTGTCATAAGTTTCCCTCATCAAGGAAAGGTTGTTACCGTCAACCAACTCACCTTCTTTAATTCCGATACCCGTACTGGCAACGTACCTTTTATCGCTAAAACCCCACCGGGTTATGAGAACATCGTTGTAGGCCTTCTCAAGGACTCTTCGTTAATGGGTACTTTCCCCATTCCACCGCCCGATGTTCCATGCTCGTCTGTTGCTTCTATCAACATGATCTCCACTTCTCCTCATCAACTTCCTGCATGTCACGACCCCTAGATAGTCCCTGACCCTGGAGATCATCTTCATTTCGGTGACGAAATGTCGTTAAGTCTGATTGGTCTGCCTATCAAGACATTCAATCAACAACACATTCTACACCCTCTCTTGATGATTTGCCTCCCGATCCTTTTCATGTTATTTTTCCCACTGATGAGATGGTCATGTCCATCATGGAGGACACCCCTTGGGACTATGGGCATCATCATTCCATCCTTTTTCTGGAGCAACATACTCTTGTGAACTACCAATGGATCTCGACTCCGTCGACCGTTGTTGTCATTTCCACTATTCCCGAGTCTGCACACGATGTGTTTTTCGAAGGGAACTTAAGCAATATCTCACCCACTATACCCATTGACATATCCATCAAACCTGGAATAGTCGAAAATGTCCATATTGGAGCTTCGTGTTCCCCTGACAAAATTGTCACCTATACGTCCCTTTTCAAAGAGTTTCATGCCATCTTCGCCTGGAGCTACGAAGAAATGCCGGGTATCAACCCTGAGATTGTGATACATGAGATCAAGACATACCCCAATGCTAAACCCATCCGATAATGCCTTTTTCCTGTTCACCCACGTAAAGCGGCTGCTATAAAGCTTGAAGTCGAGAAACTTCTTAAAGTCGGTTTTATTTATCTAGTGGCTCTCATAGACTAGGTTTCCAATCTTGTCCCGATTGACAAGAAACAAGGCATCATTCGTGTATGTGTTGATTATAGGGATATCAATAAAGCTTGTCCCAAATACAACTTTCCTACCCCCTTCGTCGATAAAATTGTCGATGACTGCGCCGAAAGTGAAATCTTCTCTCTCCTGGATGGTTTCTCTGGGTATAATCAAATTAACATTGTTCCCGAGGATCAACATAAGACCACTTTTATTTGTCCTTGGGGTACTTTTGCCTATCGGAAACTTCCTTTCGGTCTCATGAACACTGGCGCAACTTTTCAATGTGCTATATCTTATGATTTTCATGATATCAAGCACATCATTAAACCCTATTTGGACGATTTACCTGCTCATTCAATGCACCGAGTCGATCACCCAACCCACCTCCGATCCATTTTCGTTCGCTGTCGATTCTATCGTATATGTTTGAATCCTCATAAGTGCATTTTTTGTGTGGAATCCGACCGTCTTTTAGGTTTTATCGTTTCACGTCAAGGGATCTGGGTGGATCCTTTAAAGGTTGAGGTGATCCTAAATCTCCCTCCTCCTTCTACACTTTGTCAGTTGCAAAGTTTGCAGGGGAAAACAAACTTTCTTCATCATTTTATCCCAAATTACGCCAAGATAACTCATGGATTTATGCGGCTATTAAAAAAGGATTCAGAATTCGTCTGGGATACCATTGCCAACAATGCTTTTGAAGCTTTGAAGTTGTCCCTAACGCGAGCTCCGCTTCTCTTTCCCCCTGATTACAGTCATGATTATTTCCTTTACCATGCCACCTCGGATTACACCATTGGCATGGTTCTCATCCAAGAGGATGATGCCCACGAAGAACATGTTATTTACTACTTGAGTCGAAGTCTCACACCGACTGAAATCAAGTATCAACGTGTTGAGAAACTGGCCTTAGCTGCTGTCCAAGCCGTCCAATGCTTTCGCCACTATATCCTCTCACGTAAGACTACGGTGATTTCTCATTACAACCCTATGCAACACATTCTGACATGTCAATTTCTCGAGGGCAAGTACTCCAAATGGATTGTGATACTCTAGGAGTTTGACTTGGAATTTGAACGGGCCAAGTCCAAGAAGTCCTTAGTTTTTGCTGAGTTGATATGCGACTTTCCCCATTTTGCAACGGAAAATGTAGCAGCGGATTCATTACCTGATGAGTCTCTTTTCCTTAGTAGCACTGATGATCTTTGGTATGGGAATATCATTATATATCTCCAAACCCAGACCTTCTGACCAACTTTGTCTAGTACCGACCGACGTCGTATACGCTATCAAGCTTGTCAATACATTATCCTCAGGGATACTCTTTATCGTCAGGTGATTGACTCTATTTTTCGACGTTGTCTAACGTTTGACGAAGATGAGAAAGCTCTAAATGACTACCATTCTGGAGCATGTGGTGGTCATATGTCCAGGTATGCTACTGCCCAGAAGATCTTAAGCGCAAGGTATTTTTGGCCTTCATTATTTAACGACTGCATCATAGCCATTCAAAAATTCCATGCCTACCAGACCTATAATAACAATATACGGTCACATCCTGCTCCTCTTCACCCTGTAGTCTCAGTTGGCCCCCTTGCGAAATGGGGCATCGATTTCATGACATGTCACCCTCACACGGCCGGGGGGCATGGTTACATCATTATAGCCATTGATTACTTTACGAAATGGGTCGAGGCGATGCCGACATTTGACAACACTGGAAAGACCGCAGCATTGTTCATTTTTAATCATGTCATAGCTCATTTTGGTGTTCCCTAAGCTATTTTCACTGATCACGGTAGCCACTTTAGGAATTTTATGATGTCTGAACTTACTGAAACGTTGGGTCTTCGCCATGATAACTCAACGCCCTATTACCCACAAGCCAATGGCCAAGTCGAAGCGTTTAACAAAGTTCTCATAACTATGCTTCGACGAATGATAGGGATTCATAAAACAAGTTGGCACACAATGTTTTTTTCGGCATTGTGGGTGTACCGAACATCCGTCAAGTCTGCTACTGGGTTTACACCTTTTCAGTTAGCCTATGGTGTGGAAGCCATTCTCCCTATTGAATGCGAGATACCCTCTTTAAAACTAGCAGTTGAACTCCTACCCAACACTTCTACTGAGGAAGAACGTCTATTGTATCTTATGTGATTAGACAAAACTTGACATGATGCCACCCTAGTCATAGAAGCTCAAAAAAAGCATGTCAAGGCCCAATACGACAAGCATGTCAAGCCTCGCATTTTCTCCGAAGGTGATCTTGTTCTTCTCTATGAACAAGATCGAGATATGTTAGGAGCTGGGAAATTCGAACCCATGTGGCGAGGTCCTTATATCATTCAACGAGTTTTGGAAAAAGGAGCTTATGAGTTAGTAGATTACGATGGTATCCCTTTGATTGAACCCAGGAATGGGTTGTACTTGAAGAAGTACTATGCATAAAATCATCTATGCAGAAGTACTTGTATTTTATTGTATCATACTTTTTGTGTGTTACTATAGCTTGCTTTTGTCGTTATCTGGTCTCTTCCCTTATGTGGCGTTGTGTTTGATTTCCAGATGTTAGAGTTTTCGCTACCCTATATTGGCTTCACTGATGGCACTAGATGTAGTACTCAGAACCTTGCTTCCGCTGCATGGGCAATTTACGCCCCTACAAATGAACTTGTCTCCTTACGAGGTATGTGTCTCGGTCATGCGACCAATAACATTGCAGAGTATAGCGTCGTTATTGAATTATTGGTTGATGCTATCTCACTCGGAATTTGTCATTTGGTTGTGCGACTAAATTCATAGCTAGTAGTACTATAGTTAAGTAATGTTTATACTATTTGAAGTCCTACTTTGTTACGGGTGTTTTTGCAAATTCACCTCTTGGAGCATTATTTTGATTACATTGAATATCAAAATATTCCTAGATGTCTAAATACATTAACATATGCATTGGCTAACTATGTGTTAGACAGACATTTGAATCATTTATAAATCAATCACATCAATGTTCACACAACACATGATAAACCGGTAGAAGCCGTCTATATATATAACGATCAAAAGAGTTTTTTACAAAAATTTTGTCTGAAAACCAAAATGTCAAAATCTAAAGCTCATAGCTTCTATAAAGTGACGTCAAGGATGGTGTTCACGGTAACACATGACTGCCTGAGAAACTCTACGGAGCAGTCGACTCATGGATCTTGACACTCCTACAGTATGACGTTGATCGCGTCGTGGAACCTCTTCAAGAGGCATGTGTGGAATATCTGTGGTTAGGCGCTCTAGATTTTGTTCCACTACTTGATAATCCTTGACATATTGTGGTGCTTCCGCTACCTCTCCTCGCCATTGAATGGGAGAAGTACCAGGAGGTCTGTAAGGTACAACATCTGTGACATCAACGACGATTTTGTATTTAGTTTTTGGACGAACATATAAAACAAAAACATTTGAATATGAAAAATTCACAAAACATTTAAAAAGAGAAAACTGTGTGTCCTTCTTACCAAGTTCCCCCCACTGAGCATCCTCTAGCAGTACTAAATCTGGATCTCCTCGAAAATCCAACCCGACATGAGCATAGTCGTCAATCATCAACATCTGTGGTTGAAGCCAGTCAAAAAAGGTATCATCATACTTGATGATCAGTCCTGCTACATGCCGGGCCATGAACCAACACCATCTCAGCATCCTTGGATCCATGGGAGCTGGTAAATTCCACTCAACCTGCAGTCTTAGTAATGGAACCCTCTCAAGGAAGAAGGACACTAACAAATATATGTACCCGAATTGCTTCAAGTTGGCTCGTCTGCATTTGGTCAACTGCTTTTTTACACTACGAAGCACAGCATCCGCCCAGTTGAACACCCGAGGTTGAATACACTCAATGGCATACTGGAAGTAACTCTGTAGTGCCATGAAGGAGCAGAACTCCAAGCCATCTGAGCTATCGTGAATAGGATAGTATGGAGGGTCAAATCTCATACCCCCCGAATAGCTACTTTTCCTTTCTTTCTCTCTGCCTCGGGAACACAGTGTAAACAACATTACTCACTCATGGGTAGCCCACCACCTCTGCCACTAGTCAGGCTCACATAGTGCCCACACCATGATAGTCCAATCAAAAAGTAAATGTCCTCAATATCTAAGGACAGTGTGTGGACCCCCACATGAAATACCTGCTGATCAGGGTCCCACATATGCACCAGGTACTCTAACAACTTGACTTGGGCCCTCATGCCCGGGATACGGAAGTACTTCAGGAGGCCATAGTTTCTCAAAGCAGCAATAGTAAGTGGATGATTTCTGGCAATTGCATTGTCTTCTTCGTGCTCCCTTTCACGCCATTCAAGAACCATTTTGATGGCCAATTATCTGCATAAGAAGCACAAAAGGAAGATTAGCAACTATATTCTTGATTTGGTTCTCTTTCATTGGGTAAATTTTTAAAAAAAAATTCAGATTTGCGATTCTCGCAGGTGCCCTTTGTGCATAGTGCGAGAACCTCGTAGGCTGTTATGGGCTCACCTACGAGAATGCCCCATTCTTGCAAGTCCTATGTAGCCCACCTGCGAGAATGACAGTGCACAAGTAGGGCTCACTAAATCAACTCATAAATGAATTTTTAACCAGTGGAAATGCAGAATTAAACCATGAAAGTGTAAAGGACAAAGATCTTACCTCACTATCGCTGACGGCTCGCTAAATGGACGCTCGTAACTCCCACAATCTGACGCTGAACTTTGAGGGTAAAAGAGGGGTTTTTTGAGCTCAAATAGTGGAAAGGTAAAAATGATATGGTAAAAGAGTTTTTACTCCTTTTAATTTAATTTTGCTATGTCATTTGGTTTTTTATGATTATTTATCTATTAAACCCTAATCCCTAATGTCTTATTGAGTGTGAATTTTGTAGGCATAATGACTTCGATGTTCCTAAACAGGGATACAAACATATTTTTTCTTTGTCATCACGTGTTTTGATTGTTTTTTATGGTTTTTGTATAAAACCTCGAGCATGGTTTTTGTCCATTCTTGCACTTGAAAATACATGAGAACGCGATCGAGCATACTTTTATCACTTTTTCGGGCTCAACAAGGTTATATGAAAAAGGAACCCCTTGGAGTCCTCTTTAAGCTCTTTTCAGACTCTCTATACATGAAAAGATCGTCGAGCGACCTTGCTATTTTCATGCTCGATAAAGTATCTGATGTAAGCATCTAGTGAGCGATAATTTATCTCTTTTTCGGTCTCATCCAGACCATTTTACGCAAAAGGAACTGAGAGAGTTCTCTTTTAAGTGTTTTTCCAGACTCTATAATCATGAAAAACCTTTGAGTTTTCTATCTCTGGACTTGTTAAACAAACATTGACAGACCCGTAATGGGACCGAACCACTCCTTCTTAGGGTTTGTTAAACATACTCCGAAGGACTTATCCGAAGGATAAGCTTATATCAACAAGCATAT
>SNQJ01S0097208.1:35397-46213 GCA_010110895.2 Picea sitchensis
ATGTCCTGTCCTGTTTTGTTCTAGATCCAGGTGGATCTAGGGAGATCTGTTAGTGTCTGCACCTACCAATTAGTCTGATAACAAGGATACAACCCCCTACTTATAAGATCCAATATAAAGGAAGCTACAACTCCCTGATCTCTCTAGATCCAACCAGAGGGAGGATACAACCCTCTGATTTTTAGGCTCCAACCTGAAGGAATCTACAACTCCCTGAGTTCCCTGACGCCAACCAAAAGGATTATACAACTCCCTGAGTTCCCTGACGCCAACCAAAAGGATGATACAACCCCCTTTCCTTGCCCCATATTGCCACCCTAAAATATAAGTGCATACAAAACTCTTACTATCATAATCACTTTCACTGTCAACTTATCACTATCAACTTATCACATCAAACTGTCATTGCCATTTTTACATCAACCAACCTATCACTATGAAATTAGACAACCTATCATTGACATTGTCGCTATCACTGTCACTATCACTATCACTGTCACTGTCACTGTCACTATCATTGTTACTGTCACTGTCACTAATACACCGTCATCAACTAGATCCACTCATAGGGATACAAGAATTATCACCAAACCATCTACATCAATCATGTACATCAATCATCAATCATGTACATCAACCTGTATCAACCATGCACATCAACATGTACCATACCATGTACATCAACTTGTATCATACCATGTACATCAACCTGTATCAATCATGTACATAAACCATATACCATATCACTCATGATATATCTCAATCACACCATATATCATGTACCAAACAATATCATCAATGAAGTATTACCAAAATAACCAAGATACCAAGATACCAACATAGACAAGATGTGATACTAATCAATGTACCATAACATCACCAATGTGTATATCAACATGTACGAAGAACATGCCTCATACCATGCACCAAATATGTCCCTCAAACATATACCAATGCCTCAACAAGATACCAAAGGTATTACCATAACATCATGAAAATGTAACCAAGATGCATCTCAAACCATGTTCCTCAGGCATGTGATAATATATCCAAGATATGCACCGACAATTTACCTCAACAAATATACCTCAACCAATGTGTACCATACATCTAATATGTGTCTCAAGAAATATACCAAAACTCACAAGACATGCCTCAAGAATATTCCACAATATCACCAAGATGTAGCCTCATAAGACATAAAATATCATACCTTTACATCTTTAACTGACCTAGTTCCTCTGATCCTAATACATAGACCTGTAACTTTACCTCAGTCCTCAACATCCTAGCACTAGCATACTTTCCCTCTTTGGTCTTATCCTCGTGGGACTAATAATTTTGTCTAGTGGGGCCTCTCACGACGAGCCCTAGACAGCCTATGGGGGTGCCTCATGTGACAGCCTCAAGCTGACTGATGAGGGTCTACTTAATTAGCGTTACAGAAAAAACATTATCTCTCTACATCTCTTAAACTTTCGCTCTTCCTTCACACTTTCTCCGTTGCCTCATACTAGACCTCAGATTCTCCAATAGACCAAGATATTCTCACAAGATAAATATTCAATGAATGTGTATGTGCATATGAGATACTCCTTGAGGTGTATTTATACTTTTTCTTAGTAACCTATTTCCTTAACTTTAGGAATTATTGACTTTCTTGTTGCAACCACTTTACCCTTTCATTAATTGACTTGTAACCAATTTTGGGCTTATTAACCATTCTTTGGGGCTTCCAACTTGATGATGGGATATCTCCATAACTATGAGGAACCACATGGTGTACCAGCTATCATATGAAATTACATGACAAGGACTATCCATATATGTGTATGCTACCTGCAATTACATTTCCCTTAATGTCCTTATTCCTTGATCAAGTTTGGGTTCAATAAAAACACCTTCAGGGCTTTGTCTAGACTTCATCAAATGCACCCATCACACTTATTGACATCAACCACTCTTTTTGAAATCAATGAAACCTAACTTAACATTAATCTCAATCAAAACTCTAGGGTATCTCTAATGCTCCAAGGGTCGACATCAATGACAACCACTGTCCAAACCAACTATCCAACAATATCCCCCTTTGGAATTGATGGAAACAACAAATTTAATGGAAACAATCATACTCTAATACTCATGATCCCCCTGTGACCATCACTCCTCATCAATGTTTATCTCGATATTTATCTCCCCCTTTGACATCAATGGAAACTTATATCTCTCCTCAGGGCTTCTCCCTCTATCTTCATTGTTATATTATTTCTCTTCACATGTTTCTTTCCTCATGTTTCTTTCCAAGTTCGTCTTCTATTTGACATCAATAATAAAGAGTGACTCCCCCTAAAGGTATACCTTCTTTGAAAATTCCTTCTCTGACCTCATGTGATTGACTCTTTCTCTTCTGATCTATCTCTTTCTCTCCCTTTGACATCATAGGAAAACAAATAACTCCCCCTGTCCATATTCTTCCCCTATTTGCATGCCTCTAGCATTTATTTTTTGATCTCTTTCTATGACGATTTCTCTCCCCTTGACTTCTCTGCAAGATGTATAACAATATGGGACTTCCTGTATACTCTTCCTTTCCTCACGTCTGGTGCTTCTTTTCCATTGATGTTTCCTCCTGTAATTATATGACATATATATAAATCATTCAAAATTTCTTGACTTCATTTATTTAGACATCAATGACCACACTATTCAACAATACTCCACTGACGATATAGCTTCTGCTAGAATTTTATCTTTCCCTGATCTACTATTCCTTTCATTGCTTATCTTATTGAGACCAACTGATTCCACTTGTCCACTGATTCCACTGCTTCCAATTGTAAATATATCTCTATGTCATATACCTATCTAAACCCACCAATGATACCATAAATCCATATTTTTCCATATGTCATAAGTTATCCATAACTCTCCTACTCAATTGTCCATAATGTTGAACCATATGTCACTGTACTATTATGAAGGCTTCTTTGTTGTACATGATCATCACATATTTATGTTTCTCATATTGAATTAAATATGCCAACCGATATGCAATACATACTCAAACATGCACTGAATATATCCCTATATGGAAAGTGTGTCAATGACATTCCTATGATAACTGCATGAGAACACTACTTCTCAATCGATCAAGTTGTCATTTTGTACTTCTACTATCTGACTTCTCTGAAATTGTCTCTGCAAACACTTCAACTGATTGAAATATAGTTTATTTATCTATAGAGCTAGTGCTTAGACTCCCCCTATTTAATATTCATATTTATGTGGAGTCTCCAATCCATATGGCCCATAACAATGCAGGAATCTGCCCTGTTGCACAATAATATTCCTCTTCGTCTATAGACTCATCATATCTCTTAACTATGACTTCTTCATTTTTTCATGTGGATTCATTATGATCTTGCACTACAATTCCTGAGAGTATAATATCTTGGGTATGTTCTTTATTCACCTTCTCTTATTTTATTCCTTGCACTAATGCAAATCCTGCGATCTCTGGGACTTGTTTCTTATTCACCTTCTCTTCTTTTCTTTCTCGTATTACTGCAAATCCCACGATCTATGGAACCTATTATTTATTCACCTACTCTTCTTGTCTTTATTTTTTTTTTCTAAACCTTCATGTATCTAACATCGATGTTTTCCTTCATGGTGATCTCTATCATGCCTCTATAATTCTGAGCTATGTGACCATAATTGTGGCATTTATAACATTAAATGTTATGTGGAGCCACATAAGTATTTATTGCTTGAACATTTCTTTCATAAGCCCTACAATCTACAACTTTATATCCATAGTTAGTACAAGTAAAATAATGACCATTAATTAAACTTACATACCTGGGAGTGAATGATGTTCTTTGTGGTGTAGTCCTTTTGAATTCATGCCTTGGTCGATCATGATCTTCTCTTATGTTGATTCCTTCATCACAATTGAATATTCTTTTCTAGTTGAATGTGGAAGGTATTCTTGAATATGTATCTCCATTATACTCATTTTTCATTGATTCTTGGTGACTATGATTCCTTCCTCTGAGTACTTCTGCATAACTCTTACCCTTTTCTTCATTATTCCTTTCTTGAAACATGAAGTGATTCTCTTCAACTTTATTTATGGATGACGAGGATGTTTCTCTCTCTTCCACGTTCTTGTTGAGAATAATGACTTTAACTCTCAATGTGACAACTTCTTCTTCAAGCTTCTCAACCTCTTCTTCTTTCTTCATCATTTGGATATTCATTAATTCTTCTTTTATCTTTTCTTCCTTAATTCAAAGTTTCAAGGAGATGATTTGTTCTTCAAGTCTTCTTTCTTGTTGATTGAATTATGCTTCAAGATTATTTCCTTAATCTCTTATTTCTTCTTTGCTTCCTTTCTTAGTGATGCAATTTTAGCTTCTAGAGACTGCCTTTCTTACAATTTATTTTTATATGTTTCTTCAACCCTTATAGCTTCTTCTACTTGGACTTATTCAAACATTTTAACAACTTCCTTTAGCTTGATCAATTGTTTCTCGAGTGACATGTTTTATTCTCTTTATTTCTTTATTTCATATAAAGAATTGATTAGTTCTTCTTCAAGATCTAATATGTCTTCTTCACAATCTTTTGATTCTAAATCTATTTGACATGACGTGCATCTTTGTTCTTGTTTTGTACATGAATATTCTTTATCACTCTATGGATCTGTGATGGGAGATTCCTCAAAATAGAGATTATGTAGCTTATCCCAAAGTTCTTTAGTTGATGAACATTTTCCCATTTTCTCTTTTGCTGAATCAGGTAATCCTTCCAAGATATGACTCTACAAAAGAACGTGTATTAGAAGAATAAGAGCCTCATACTCTAGTATTGAGGTGATTAGTTTGGGAAAGAAGGAAAATAGAAAGGTATAATCCACCTGATTTTCATTCAATTTTTTATGTTTTTTATTACTAATCATGATCCTAGAACTATTAAGCAGGAAGTATATTCATAGGACAAAAAACTATGGAAGAAGGCCATGGTTGAAGAAATTGCATCCTTGGACAAGAATGAAGGTTGAGATCTAGTGGATTTGTTAAATGGAATAGATACCATTGGCAGAAAATGGGTGTTTAAGAGGAAGTTGAATACAGAAGGAAAAGTGAAAAAATAGAAATCTCGATTAGAAGAAAAAGGTTATTCCTAGGTAGATGGAATTGAATTTGGTGAAATTCTTTCTCCTATTTCCAAGTTAACTTCTATTAGATTTGTCTTATCTTTTTTGGTGATTTTCATTTTGAATTACAATAGATGGATGTGAAGACAAAATTCCTACATGGGGATATGGAATAATAAAAGTACATGAAGAATCCAAAAGGATTTGTAGTGAAGGGAAAGAAAGAGATGGTATGCAAGATGAAAAAGTCCCTACATGTGTTAAAGAAATCATCAAGGATTCATGGTATAAAAAATTTGATACTTATGTATTGGGACTTGGATTCACAAGAAGAAAAGATGATCATTGTGTGTATTTCAAATTAATAAGTGATCATTTTATTTATTTGGTATTACATGTGGATGATATGTTGTTGATAGGAAATAATAAGGAAATTTATGTGAAAACTTAGTTGTCCTCTAAATTTGACATGAAAGACATTGGTGCTGCAAATGTTATTTTTGGCATGTAAATTGAAATAATTTGAGCAAATAGGAAAACCTGGTTGAACTAGAGAAAACATGTTGAGTCAATATTGTAGAGGTTTAAGAT
Organism: Picea sitchensis; assembly: GCA_010110895.2. Classification (NCBI taxonomy): domain Eukaryota; kingdom Viridiplantae; phylum Streptophyta; class Pinopsida; order Pinales; family Pinaceae; genus Picea; species Picea sitchensis. Next base: position 41,150 of record SNQJ01S0097208.1, read on the forward strand.
GAAGGAAAGTGAACCTATCAAGGTATGGATTCTTGTAGGTGAAAAATTATCCATGGATCAGTGTCTAGAGACAAAAGAAGAGGAAGAGGGTATGTTTCATATTCCATATGCTAGTGTTATTGGTAGTTTGATGCATAAAAAGGTTTTTACTAGACCGAACATTGCACATGTAGTGGAAGTTTTGAGAAGGTAAATGTCAAAACCAGGATTTTCAGGTATTTATGTGGATTTACTACTTATGGATTATGTTACTAAGGAATACCAATAAAGATTCATGCAATCCATTTGATGCACCCCTGTTGAAATAATTCTATAAATTGATGGGATTATGAGGTGAACCATCGATCAATATGATGCATGCTAGTTCTAAAGACCAATATATCTAATGATTTGAACCCAACACTTCCAATGTTTTATCTTCCAGTGTTCACTTGTTTGACTGCTAGGGGAAGGTTACATAGGAACCATGGCACCCTCTATATATCTTTGGTGACATTCATAGCTAGTGGCCCTCAAATGGTTCCTCTGTGTTTTCCACATGATCTTAATGCATCATCTAGGGAGTGATGAATAATATGTCTAGCTATATAAGCGAAATGGATGACACCTCTTTAAGGAAATAAATAATCATATAGATAAGTTATTTCTAGCTACATGGATACACATCATCAACCTCCTAGATTCCTCCCTAAGTTTGTATCTTACCCTCATCCCATCCCCATTGTATATCATTCCCTTCTCCCTACAATTTCCTCCTTCTTCATGGTATTCTTCCTTAATAATGGTAGTCTCTCCCTTATTGGAAATTCCAAATATAATTTCCAAATATCCTAGTTGTGATCCATATCCAACTAGATCCAATGCTTTCCCTTCCTTAGGAACATCGAATATTGGTATTTCCTTATGAGATGTTTTGTTGAAGGGAGAACCCAACTATTGGACACACCTACCACACTTAGAGGGGGGGTGAATGAGTGTGGGGATATTTTTCCCAAAACTTCCCTCTTGCACAAAAACTCATCAATTAGCATTCAACATTTATTCATTACCCATTGTTGTCATTTATAACTAGTTAGATGTAGGCACATATCAGAAATATATCATCTACAAGTCATCATCACAATGGACACAAAGAACACAAGATGTATGTACAATTTTCTTTTTATTACGGACTACGATCCTTGGGGTTTATCGGCAACAACTGAATAGAGTATAGCTCTACAACAACACCAACTCTATATGCAAGACTTAGCTTACATTCTCAACACCAACTGAGATAAGGCACCAATCCTCAATAGATATCAATATGTCAACAGGTACGTGACCTATCAATAGTGCAGCGTGCGTGTGTACGTTCCCTGGCTCACTACAACCCATGTTGGAATGTGGCTAGTGTATAATGAAACAATCGTATGCTTCTGAGCAACTAGGGTTTTTCTTTGCTTCACATGCTCAGATCCTCTGCAACCTGCAATCACTTTCTCTTCTATATTCCACTGTCTAAACTGACCCACAGCCAGTCACAACACATCCAAGCTCTCCAATATCTTGCTCATTCTCCACAATAAATCAATATGAGTGCTATCTCAATCATGTATAAATAACTAGTATACCATAGAAATCATGTCACTACTAAATTACAAGAGTGCTTCTCACTCCATCAACCAAACTGAGCCACATCATAGAATCCATACCAAGAATTCCTAAGAATTCACAATATATCAAACAATAGTATCTATCAAGACAATAATGTAACCATACCAATGTCTTAGTGATAGATCTGAGGCCATAGAATGCAGATCTGGAGCCTGCCTCATCATCCAAGAGCTCGGCACCAGCTCAAACACAAATCTCCATGAGGTTATTCAGTGCACACTCCTTGTACACAGTCAGCCCACATGTACACTCACCCTATACACAACCAGCCCGCATGTACATGCACCCTATACATAGACAGCCTATGTGGGCATCAAAAAATAGGGTTTTCTATGAATCCGAGACTTTTTCCGTCAAGATCTCTGACATTTCCAAAACTTTGATGTGTCCATGAGATCCTCCTCTCGCTCTCTTCCTCAAAATAGATCTTCAATCATGCTCAAGAGATTCACACCAATAAGATTCTCTCACAAGAAGCTCTCCATCAATACTCCAAAAGATATTCACAAGAAGCTCTCAATTGATCCACAAGGATTCTCACCAAAATGTGTATTTTACAAGAGATCATAGCTTCTTATTTATAGTTTCATCTTCTAGGTCACTTAACCCATTTTCCTTATTTTAGGTTTAACCACTTTCCATGAATAGAAAGTTCTCCAATACTTTATTATTTAAATATTACTTCTTGATTTTGTCACTTCATTTTATCATTTAAATAATCTTTCTTGATTTTTTCACTTTACTTTATCATTTAAATAATGATTTCTTCTTTTCAAGCACTTTCACCTTTTGGGGCTTCAAGCCATCATATGGGGGTCCTTCAACTTCGTAGAGCCATAACTCTCAAACCATGAGGAGTTATGTGGCATTCCACATACCACCGGAAATGGCATGACAAGCATTATCCATCTAGGATAGTTTCACCAACAACTTTATTGATCTTCATCTCATTATTCCACATGCAATCACGGGTCCTCCAATCATTTTTCTAGGATAACCCAATCTGTAAAGTGTCTTCCCATGAGGGATTTCACCATAAGGGGACCACTTTGGAGTCAATCCATTTGTGCACCTTATCAACCAGGATAAGACAATAATGATTCATCTTTGCATCAATTCACCACTGAATCATATATATCAACTATGCATCATGTATCAATGACAACTCATTGATCCATGTTCATCAATGCATCATAGCAATGATCCATCTTTATCAATTGGTTTCCACTTGGACATATATCATTCTCACCAAGGGCATCATATCAATGATCCATATTTATAATACATCACTCTCATTAAGGGCATCATATCAATCAATTACTTGACACCAATCAAACCAAACCATTTACATCAATAGCATATGATCCAAAAATCTCCCAAATAATCAAACCATTGGCATCAATGACAAACCATTGCCATTAATGACAACATGATCCAATACCAACAAGAGTCATAACTATACGTTACACATGGTCCGTGAAGCTATATCTCCATCCATTTCAATGGTGAAGTAATATACATTTTTCAAATAAAATTTGCATATTTTGAAATCAAATGGCATCTAGCCACTCATAGACATCCATCAATATATTTTTAGCATTTGGAAACCGGAAATAGAGGAAGAAGTTTATATTTATCTAATATCAAATGGCCTTTTAATAATGGATTTTGACATAAGAAAGGACAATGACCATTTTCTCAACTTTGGCCATTGGTTCTATAGAAAATATGATCATTACATGAAACCCTAGAATCCAACCCCCAACCTAGCCATAGATTCCCTTTCCATGATGTCAATATGGGTTAGACTTTCTAACCTTCCTCTATATTTTTGGTGATATGAATCACTCAAAAATACTATAAATTCCTAATGAAAATTAGATTTAAAAGGTGAGGAAATAGAGAATAATCACAACACCACATAATGCTTATTTGTGTAGACGTGTATTTTGGAAAAGGTTTTCGAGTAGGAATTAATCTAATAACCAAAGAATGCATCTAGAGTGAAAAGTTGTATTGTGAATAAATCATATTTCATTGCATGGAACGCTTCAAAATGGGGCACAATGTTACCCACTATACAATATTTCCAAGATCAAGAATCAAGAAAGTTTCATTAGAATCCCACCATGTGGGATGAAATGATGGAGCCTCACCTTTTTATTGGTGAGGACTCCTTAATGTGCACTACAATACCTCTAGACATGAAACCCTATAATAAAGACAATAACCCTCCCTACCCACCATCATTTCAAGTTTTAGATCAAGTTAATGTGAAATAATGTATAATAAGAATCTAACCAATCTAATATCCTATACAAAGAATCATGTAAATCAGTAAATCAAAGTGTAAGAAAAAAGAGAGAGAAGAGACAAAATGATCTGAATTGGATCCAAAAAGAACAATTATCTATCAACATAGGATCTAATATGATCAACATGGGCAACGCTTGACAATATGGAAGATGAAGGATATCAACTTGTTGGCATGAGGGTCCCCATGCAATCATGATTGATTTCCATTTTTGTATATAATGTATGTAAAGTGGGATATTATATTTCTTTACATAAATAAATAATGAGAAATTCATGAGACCTTTTCTACATGGTGAAAAATCAAACAAACAAAGAAAATAAGGAGAAATGGACTTGAGATAAGATGAAGTGTTGTGGTTTTCCGACCTTCCAACTATCCTCGTAGTCTTCTGATACTTTTGTATCATGATTCCCCACAATGATAAAGGGGTTATTTGGTTGTGAATGATGTGAATAGGTTTCCAAAAAGTGACTAAGGAACATAGAGATGAACCAAAGATCCTAGACGAAGCCAAAATAATGTTGTTTTTCCCGTTTTGGTTTCCAAGGTTAATTATGAGTTCATGTGTGAAAGTTGTTTGTGGATGCATTGTCTATGAATGCTAAATGTCGTGAAATGTAAATTAATGGTTGTACGTGTATTGTTTAGCAAAGAGACACATGTTCCAATTATTATATGAGCTTTTTTTACATGGATACATTTACCATGATCCCATAAGCCATATCAACCACTCTTTAACCATGTTCTAAATTTGGATATAGATGTCTCTCCTCCCCAAACCATTCCTATTTACTTGTGGGCTTCTAAATTCGTTTTAAGAGTCATTTAGGATTTTCTCTCACTCACGAAGTCGATTTCTTTGCTATACAGTGTTTTTATTTGGTCTGTTGATACTGAGAGGGGGGTGAATTAGTATCAAGTACAATTTAAAAACTTTTTCAACTTCTTCTTAAACCATTAAACTATATCCAATGAGAAATGAACAATAGTATAAGAGTTACACCAATACACCACAATACACCATGCACAATATATGAGAAATAATCAATAGTTATTGTTCAAGGGAAGTAATGACTTCCAAAGGTAGCTAT